>JBBPRP010000168.1:0-21364 GCA_038093135.1 Leccinum longicurvipes
GGGGGATTTATAGAGGGAAGATGATGGGCCTGCCCTTTACCAGGCGTGTCTAGACAGATCAGCAGAGGGGAGGGGGAGGAAGGGGAGGAGGGAGGAGGGAGAGAAGGGAGAGAGTGAGGAAGGGCCCTTTTGAGGGATGGAGGAGGGCAGACTGGCGGGCGTGGGTCAGACCACTATAATTGGCGGGTGCGGTGCGATCCCGACCAAGATAAATGGCCATTTCCGCCCCGCGCCGGACGTGCAACGTGTTTCGACGACAAGACAACTTATGACACAATCTGCCCACTTTCGGATAAATATCCCTACTTTGGGTTCAAAATACCGCCACACAAAGCCCAGATCCGCGCAAATTCTCGTCCCTCCCTCCGCCTTGACAACGTCGACAACAATCACCCTATTCGGGATAACACAGCCACGTGATGAGCTCAATGTCACTTGTCACGCTCGGTTATCGATCATATCACTAGCATGCCTGCTACCACCAGCCTGGACATATGGGCCACCTACCAGTCCATCCTTGCCAACGAGCAGGTTAGACCATTTATTATTATTATTATCATTATCCTCTCACCCGTAGCACAGATTTCCACCCCCCTCGCTGCGATCTTGGCTCTTACTGAGCTCGTCGAGCGGTCAGATGGTATCCTCCCCTGCACCCTCATCTACCCTCAAAAATGACCCCGTCTCACAGCCGGAACCATGTTCGAGCTCGTAAAGGCTCTCAATGACGGTGCCAAGGTCTTGAGCGACCGTTCGCCCAACCCCATCAGCCTCAATGCCGGTTGCGAGCTCTTCATTGCCTTCGTCACCCTCTTTCCCCACGATTCAGACGTGAGTGCGTTGCTTTCGAATCCGCTCGCCCACTTCGCTACATATTCCCCAAAAGAGTTTCTCCGATCTCAAAACAGAGCTCGTCAAGCAAGGCCGGAAATACGCCTCAGAGGCCCTTACTTATCGTGATAAAATAGCTGATCTCGCTCTCGGATTCATCAAGGACGATTCGATCGTGCGGTTCCTGCGTGTTTCTCTCCACCCCCCCGCGCTCATCTCGTCCGCAAGATCCTCACTCATTCCTACTCGAGAGTCGTAATGAAAACCCTCCTCCGTGCCCACGAGAAGAAACGCATTTCGGTCTATGTCACAGAAGCAAGACCTCGTGCCCTTGGGTTAGATCTTCCCCCTACTCTATCGGCCTTTTGCATAATCACTCACTCGGTGCTCCAGTCTCCGAACCTATGATGAACTTACCGCAGTCGGCATCCCTTGCACTATGGTGCTCGACTCGGCCGTATCTTATGTCATGGACAAAGTCGACTTCGTTCTAGTAGGCTCTGAGGCAGTCGTCGAGAGTGGAGGCTTGATCAATGCCGTCGGCAGCAATCAAATAGCCATCATCGCAAAGGCTGCAAATATTCCGTTTTACGCGCTCGCAGAGAGGTTCGGAACGCGATTCTCACCTCCACTCGTGCTGACGCCACTGCTATTCTGCGCCTTAGCTACAAGTTTCATCGACTATTTCCACTATCTCAGTACGATCTTCCGACTCACAATCCCAGCATCCTCGCATTTCCCTTACCAACCCCTTCCTCAACTCGGCCCCCGGTTCAAAACAAGAACTTATCGATTGGAACGACTGATGAAAATAAATCATCGCCGGAATTTCCAAGGGCTATGACGCACGAGCAGATTGCGTGTCATCCGGACGTGGACTACACAAGGTGATATGGTCAACTTCTCTAACGCATGTCCTTTTCTGATCCCACGCAGGCCTGATCTCATTACCCTGGTGTTCTCCGACGTCGGTAGTCTTACACCTGAAGGTGTCAGCCAATATCTCGTCGGAATGTTTGCGGGATAATCGCATTCGCTAGTGTCTTATGCATCTCATGTGTCACTAAATGTACTCTGGATGTACGATAAGGTTTACGATAATAACCTTTCCCTATTGGAAATCAGCTGCAGTTAAGTTTACGCAATTTTGCTTTCGGAGGTTAATCTAGCGAAATGTGCAAACTTGTCATTGCGTTAGCGGCGTCTCAAAGACACAAACGCCTGCATGGAACCGCGGAGAAATTCGAAAACAGAACCCAGGACCACGGCTCATCAAATAGATCAAACTTCGATAAACTGCGCATTTTTCTCTTGAGAAACAGAGATTTTCAAAGATTAACCGCGAATTCGGAGTGATTATGACCAACGATACGTTCGGTGTGGAATAATTACCGTTCACCTGGGCCTGCCCAAGATAAGCGAGATACCTCGAGGCCCGGGCTTGCCGCATCAGCAAAGCATTACACCTGGCGGCCTGAATTTGATTCCGCTCCGCGCTGGGATACGATCCTATGGAATGTCAGCAGCCATCAATTAGTGGAGACTGACCGTCAGGTAGTGTAGCGGTATAACCACCGACATGCGTCCCGACCGCGAGGTTGCAGGCACGACGTTTGGTTCGATCGCCTCACTGTCGCCAGCCCGTCTTCGCTGGGATGATCGTCATTGGGGCTGTCCGCAAGGGAGACTGTTTTGGCTCTTTTAGTTTTAGCTTTTTGACGGAATCCCCATAAAGAGACGGAAGATTTAGTTTTCTATACCTCAAATGTACAATACAGAACGTTCCTCAGGCTTCCGTTGCTGGGCTGCTCGAAAATAGCTCTGCCCGAGGAACACCGGGCGGATTCCTCGTGCACCATGCTGTCACATTGTGACCGGATGGATTCAGTGATACTCCAAAGCCAAACTAAGGGACCAATACGCAATTGACGACGTACGGGAATATCGCGATGATATGACTTGTCTCGCATTTTCTTCATCCTCTCTCCCGCCTTTAAAATCAAGTAGGGAGTCAGGTAGTTTCCCCCCTCATCCCGAGAAATCCCCACCGCGATACCCCTCGATATGTGTCGCTGGAGAAGGTTAGACAATTCTCCATCCACAATTGTCGCATACCCTGCTAATCCGACGATCCGCGTGCTGAACAGAGTGCAGAACGCGTACAAGAAATGTGGCCACGTCTTTGACTTGGTAAGCTCATCGTCTTCATCCATCGTCTCTCCCCTGGCTGAATATCCACACAGCCCGATGAAATGGTTTGTCATGGCCATCTAGAATAACCGCTACTGACAAATCGCCAGATTCAATGTGACGATCGACACTGCAGGTTCAGCTCGACTCATCCAACCACTTGTGAACCTCCTGAATGCACCACGACCTGCTGGCAATAGTGAGGATCGGCTGCAACGTAGTTAAGACGATAAGCTGACCCACCATAAGCCGTCAGTTTCCAGAGCAGTACAGTGAGTCTCCGACCAAATTCGACACGCCACCACGGAAGCGCTGATGTGTGGGTGGACGGCACTCAGATCCCCAGATCAACTCCTTTTGTCCACCCTGTGTACAACAGGGAAGAGGCTAAGAAGGTCTGGGAAGACAGTCGCAGTGCGGCTGCACGGCTTCTCAGTTGAGGTCGTCAACGGTGATATATCTGCGATTGGGATGAATACATAGAATTAGAAGAGACAGTAATTCACACCATATCAGGAGGCGATGGAGATAAACCACAGGGCCACATCCGAAAAAGGCTCCAGAGAACCGGAAAGAATGGGAGAAAGTGAGGGATTCGGAAAGGTGTGGCCACCTGGATAGGAATCAGGAGAAGAATAAACATTCTAATCTGTCATTGTGGTGTAATTATGTCGTAAAACTCAGCTCACCAAACAAACGGAACAAGCGGCATTCAGCAGACCGAGTGACCGAGAACCGCTGCGCTTCGAGTAATTGGCAATACGGTTAGGGGGTGGTGCAACAGCCATTCTTCGTCTTTTTGTCGAAATATGACATCGGACGCGGTGAAAACCTCACCACGAGGCTATAAACTAAAAAGAAAGAAGGGAAAAAGAGTTCCGGCGGTTACAGAAAACAGACTATCCTTAAAATACTTTTGATAGCCTTGAACGAGAATTGCCAGAGGCTCGAGCTTGCATGTACGACATGGGGCATAGGGGGACACTCACCAGTGTTGTACTCAAGAATCGCAAGTGCACGAGGCACGTATCTAAATGAAAAGATCAGATCCGCGGGTGTAAGTTAACATCCGCCAGCCGCATCTGACTGGTTCCGGCTTCGGTATGAGTTGGCGGTTCGGCGCCAACGACACCTCTGGGGACGGTGACGGAGTCTTAATGTAAAAGCCATTCAGTGGTTGGCGCGCCAAGATAGTGTCCATGGATCTATCAATTATTGACATACCAGCGTTTCCCCACGTGCCTTCATACGCGCAGGCCATCATTTATATGGTTCCACTGAAGAACGTACTACGGATACAATCATGTGAATAATGATGTAGAGTATTGGCCAAATCAGATATGTTATGTGATGTTTGGTGGCGTTGGTTCTCAATTGATCTTTACCTACCCATATCATGGGAGCTCCTCCCACTGAATATTCCGTCTCCCCGCAGTGGTTGTTTCCTATCGATGCTCTCAGATGTACCCCAAGCGTAGCCACATCTGGTTATTCCGTCGGAAAGGAACTGTACGACCGTGCCAGGGGTGTCGAATTCTTGTTCCGCTTGGGTTCTTCCCTCGGACTGTTAGCAGTCTCTGTCGTGTCCTTTCGGGCCAGCAATCTCATCCATCTTTTCTATGCCATCCTACAGGCCTTCCTCTGCAATTTTCACCGCAGCAACCTGGTTTCATCGCTTTTTCATGAGGTTCTCCATGGAGGATTATCACAGACAAGTAACCACCCCTCCGTCCCGTCGCTCATGTGTTCAGATGGCATTTTAATAGGACGTCGCTGCTGCATGCATATTTTTGGCCACTAAAACTGAGGAATGCGGTAGAAAGTTACGTGACGTTGCAAGAGTGTGCCAGTCCAAAATCACCGGAACGGATGTTTCGCACATTCCAGCTGAGAGTGTGGCAAGTATGCCTGCCCGATGAAGCTCCCCAGATCTCACCGGTTTTACTAGGAAGTCGAACAGCAACAGACCGCGATCCTACTCACTGAAGAAGTCCTTCTAGAAGCTCTCTGTTTTGATTTCGTGACCGCCAGCCCCCATGTAATTCTGGTGGACCTTTTTGACATTCAGCAAGCAAATACTCAGATCCAAGATTACGCGTGGAGCTTAGCCCATGATTCGTCAGTCCCTTGTTAGTGATTGTGGGTCTATGCCCATGTGCTTGGCAGATACCGCACGCCGCTCTGTATATTTTTTCCTCCTCGTATTATTGCAGCTGCCTGTTTCATTCTGGCACAACGCGTAGCCGATGGACCTCACTCACCCTCGCTAGATGCTCGGATATCCGCATCTCCACCATCTGCCTCACTTCCGACCCCTCCATCGCACAAACCCGGCTCCCCCGATGCCTCTCGATTTGCTGTCGACTATTTCGGGTTCTCCGAGTCCGAACTACAGGATCTCGCTGGTCAGAATACCATTCCCCATTCGTGACGCAAGCTAAACTCGATCGTCTAGATGCTCTTTGCATTATACTAGAATTCTATTCGGTTCAGGATCCTCAAACTACCGTACATGTTTCCTCGCTTACATCGGTCAGTTCTTGCAGGGTCTCCTGACTTCCTGTCTGATTTGGAGCAGATCACTCCACCAGCCCACTCCTCGCGGCCGAGGCTGTACGAACCATTCTCGCAGTTACTGCCCGCCATGCCTGTGGTGGTGAACAACAACAGTTTGACACCAGAGTCATATCATGGAAACACCCCGCCTTCAATGACACCCTCACGGTCCCAGACACATGCCGTGAAAATGGCGACGGAGGCACAAAATAAACCCTCACGACTTGATCTGAGCTGAGTTGCTCAGCAATAAACACGGATCTCGTTTGAGTACGTATACCTTCCTGGACACAGTCGTTGATCCCTCGGACGCTTTGGGGATGTATTCTCGATTTTGTACTGACCTCGGTCCTGTTACCAGAGGAGCAACCACACTGACATGTGAATGAGGATATGCATTGAACTTTTGGATGATCGATTCATTATTCAATACATGCTGGTCGATGAACCGGCCGCAATCTTATTTCTGCGAACTTAGATATCATCATCAGTTTGCCATCGATTGAGATAAGTGCAATCCAAGCAAACGTGTCAAGGCGGAACCCCAGGAGCATTTTGCCGGTTGATATCCATTTATGTACTCACATCTTTACCTTCACTGTACACCAGGAGTTTATCTATCTGTTCCTTCGCAGTCGACTGTCCATGTGTCGTGTGACTCTAATTGACAACGATAGTTTTTGCGCGAAGCATCGATTCTCGGGCCGGACTATTTGCCCGGATGTTTATTGGTCATGACCAAACTTTGAAATCGACCCTAATCTGCTGCAGTTCTGCATAGAACGTACTATAAGCATGATCGAGGCAGAGAAATGTGAAGTTACAACTACCAGATGACAGAAATATACATGTACATGTGATCAACATCAAGCGAAATATATATGCCGCTGTACTAGTCAAACAGCTAAAACTGCCAATGCTTCTGTGGGCTCTTCGCGAGATATGTCACGTGGTGTCGCGACCAAGAGCTGTCTGCAATGTACCACCTCAGAGGAAATTTCAGGAACTACGAACCCACCAGGATAGTCCATTGCAGATATCAACCAAAAGGCAAGGACCTCCAGAATCGTCGGCATACGAGAGTCAAATGCATAAACAGGCGACACAAAAGAAGCAGTCCAGCCTTGAGCCACGTGTCGGCGAGAGGTAGTTAACTTGAGTTTCTGAAAATACTCACCAGCAGAGAAAACTCCAAAGACCCAATGGGTATAAGTGGTAACGATGAACCAAGGACAATCTCTACAAACGCAGGTATCCCAGACCTTCTCGACTTGTCAGTCTTATTAATATTGACACATTGAAACGGACAAAAACCTTGCTCCAGAGCCATTCCTTGCCATGTAGAACCTGTGCTTTATCTCCCAACGAGTTCGATGAGCGGTCAGGAAACTGGGACAGTCAGATCTTTTAACAGGTTTCCCGAGTCGTTTGGCTACACACCGATTGTCCCTGAGCAAATTCCTGTAGGTCTTTTACGGAGAGCATCCATGGCGTCATCAAAAACAGACATAATACGTGCTGCGAAAAGATGGCTTTGCCTTGGCCACCCTTGACATGTGACCAAGTTAAGCTCTTCAAAAAGGATCCCTCTTCACAGGAAAGGAATTTCCATGCTTCTGAATCCGCGTAAAGGAGATTCAGAATGCGCCGAACGCTTTCCAGGGGAAACATATCGACCCAGACGAACACACTTGGAACCTTCGTCAGACCGCCGGCACGTAAAAGGAGCTGGCCGAACATACCGTTCAATATCTTCCGCGCGTGCAAGCGGCAAAGGAACTATGGCGAAGAACGGTTCGCAAGGAATGGTAAACCGCTCTCCAGTGCGCTCATCTTCATCGTTAACGCCTAGTGATTTGCTTGGTACATACTCTTCAGCCCCTGATTCCAGTAGTTAGCTATGTTCGCGTGAGCCCGATGATGTTCACGAACAATCTGAAATGATATCGCCCAAGAGCGCGGCGTTGATTGTGTGCACGAGTCTCAACTTGCGGTACCGCTCTGGGCGAACGTTCAGTGTAACTTGGAGTGACCCGAACTCATTGCGGGGGGAACGATAAGTCATAGGTGGAAGTCTCGCCTCTTGTAGATAACATTGCAAGTTGTCCGATGCTCTGAATGCCATGCTATTAAGGAGCGACAAGGGAACAGAGACGAGACTGAAAGCTGGGGCCTAAAACAATCGAGCGTGCAGCTAATTAAGAGGTTCGCGTTCGGGTATTAGTTCAAATACAAATGGTCAGCCATGTACAGACCAACTTTTGCAGGCAGAGTCACCATAGAAACTTGACATGAACTTTGCGATTTGAATTTTGAACAACCTCGTTGAACAATATTTTGAAGCGTTTACTAGACACTGGCAACACGCAAACAACACGAGCCAAAAACGTCCATCACCAAATTTGGAAGAAAGGTACGAGGTGATATTTCTTTAGTTTTTATAGTAGTTAGGCTGGTGGAAAAAGTAGGTTCTTGAGTCTTCTCAGCCTGGCCAACAAACCCGAGTGGCCATCCACCGGGTCAGTTGCTAACCATTGATGATTGAAGCTGGTCGTTGACGCGCGCGGGATGGCCCGGGAGCAGGCTCGGCTATTTTACTGGCACCGCCCAGCCGAAGAAGTAAAATTTCCCAACTGCTGTGAGTCTGTGACATTCAACCCGAATTTACGAACCAAATGCTTGTGTCCAAAACGAGTTCAGGTGTTACCCACTGCTTCTTTCAAGTGTTCTCCGGCTATCTCATAATGACATCAAGCTTCAACTTCTTCAGGGCCTCCCGACCGTGTAACTCAGGCTACGATTATCCCGAATTTTCCGATATGTGACTAGATGCCATGTCCACAGTGACACTCGGTCCACATACTTGGGTCAAGCAACTTGAAGTATTATTGTCTTTGATTGACGACAACTACCTAAGCCCAGAAAAGCTCGAAGTAACCCAGCGGAAACTATCAAATCTCATTACGTATAAGGTTATAAGGTATATAGTACTAACTAGTCTGGCAGCGGCGAACGCCAGCGTGGCCGCAATACGTCGAACCATATGAAAACTACAAACGATGACCTTCACGATCTCATAGCTCCCACGGGCACCGGTGAGCCACCCATGCACATGGAGCAGACGATGGGGCTAATACGAATAGGGTTTTTGACGGGCAATGCCATTAATCTAATGCAAGACTGGGATTTACATCCTGGTGCTTAGGTTAGCCAATTCTCACTCTACTTTGAGAACGCTCGCTCACCGACGGGATGAGCATGTCTTCTACTGAAGAGACAATTGGGTCTAAGGCAATCCTGTACCCGCGTCGACATGGATATGAAATGCCCGCAAGGGGTGTGGAAGCGACCATCAATTATCTGGGATGGAATGTGTGCCGTTCAGTGGGGCGCATTTGAACAAGCACGACACGTACATTATGACACATTTCGAAAAGTAAAATTGGTTGGAGGAGAGATGAGCCAACGCACGCCCTGGAGTTGTTAAAAGTCTGTCTCTGGTTAGTATTCCATTGTCGTACATCGCTGGATTTTATGTGGTTTCCGCGGTTGTGTCACAAACGCACACGGAAACCTCATTTCCTACGGTCGCCGGTCACATTGACAGTCCAGGAAAGGCGAGGCAGATACATCGCAGAATTAGGCCAGAGCAATACGTAGCGCGAACCGCGGTGTGCGGCCCTTTCTGGTCAGCGGATCGATGAAAGTCATTAACTGTACGGAACTCGTCTTCGATGCCATGGCTCAGCATTCAAGAGTACTACCACGTCAGCGACGCTTTCATAAGGTGTCTTCCCCCGGTGGACTAACGAGATGAACTTCCGCCATTCTCGTCCTTTCGCGAGGTGTAAAATAATTTATCTCCGATGTCATGAAGCGGTGCATCGCAGGGGAAGAACGCTATTCACCGATCCATCGTGGTAAACACGAGGCAAGGAGGGTGCGCGTGAGCAAATTGGGGGATACGCATCAGGCAAGAATTCGAGCTATTCACCTTGCCAGCCGTCCATGCCGTTGATGCGACTAATGTAATTACCCCATTAGCCACGCGATGGCTCTTGATATGCTGACGGAACTTTGTTAGCTCGATAGGATCTTTGAGTTGACCCGTCAGAAATTGAATTATTGACAGTAACACGAGGCGAATCATGATTTGGGCAACGATCGCCATCAGCCGAGCGTCGCTTCGCTGCAGGTGGGGCAAATGCAGCTGAGCATTGAATGAATGCATCGTCACAAGGGTCTTCGGCTCTTAGTCAATCGTCGCAGGCCAAGCCCACAAGTTACTCCCCGAGCACTTTAGACCCTTATGCGACCCGTCCCCAACAATGATCTTGTTATTTAGCGGCGGCTTTTATTGTACATACCTTCAAAGGTAGCCGTGCACGGTGAAGGGATCACGAAATCAGTCAAATTGGTTTTAAAAAACCGCACGCAAATGTCTGTGGCGTACTTTGTGCCGTATTGCAGGTCCTGTGCATGCTTAGGAAATAGGGCAGGTAGCGGGTGGGTACAAGTCGTGTGCATACAATCTCAAAAGCGTGGACGATTCCACCTATCCACCCCGCCGGCGTATCGTGCTGACCAGCTGGACCTTTTTCCTGACCTAAGGGACCGTATACATAGTCAGAAAACGTGGACAATAATGTAATTGGTTTGTACATACCGCGTCGGCAAACCGTTTTCTCCATCTCTCACTGCGAAGACGGGCCCTTTTGTCGCCCTTCTTTTCGTGTCGGATGGTCAGCGCGATCTCTTTGGCAACGCGATTTTGTCGTAGGCGCGAGTTGAGTTGTTGAAAAGCGTTCTGCAGATCTCCATTCTGAACCGCAAGTCGTCTACCTGCATCAAACGATTCGGAACTATGTAGGTGACCGAGATGCTGACGAACATACCAGTCCATGCGTCCGGAGGTGGAGGAAGCTTCAAGCTGCTGCTTTTGTCGGCCCAGGAGTCGGCAGGTGACCTGTTCTCTGAAAGCGATCCCTTGATGTGCAACGCTTTCCCAAATATGTCCTTCACGTCGAATGCACCGGCGATCGGTGTGGTGGGAGACAACCGGGATGCATAACGAGCAACGGCCAGAAATGAAGGAAGGTTCGATGCTGCGTTGTTGGCGGGTAGCAAAGGGATGACGCGCCGTAGAATGGACGGGGTGAACCGATGCCTCCAAGACATTCCCTCCCTCTGTCTCTTTCTTCTGGAAAGTCGTTGAAAATGTTTGGGTCCAAATGTAGTAACCGACTTCGGAACTAATTGTCGGGTATCGGATGAACTATCATGTCTTCCGACGTCCTGCAGGAGGAATTCGAGGTCGTCAAGTCCTTCATGTATTTATCGTGTCATTACTCACTCAGAGACAGGTTCTCGAGTCTATATACCCTTCGGAACTATCCAGTTCGTGTCCGATAAGTTTTCCTGCGATCCGTTCGCTCATCACTCATGTCAAGTCATATCGGACAGACGGATTAAGATCGATGTCGAACCAGACGTTGCCATAGACGGGGCGGAACCCTGTGAGAGGCCCTTTGAATCTTTATTTCACAATAAAATTCATATTAGAGTGCGGAAGAAAGTCAGGCTAAAATTAACAGTCGATTACCCCGATGACTACCCTGAAGCTCTGCCTGAGCTACAGCTCGAAGCTATCGACGGAGAGATAAGCGAATCGGAGAGCGATGGACTTCTGAAGAGTCTCTCGGACGTGGTAGGCTGTGGCTTTTCTTTGAATGGCCGAGCATCTGACTGTGTCGCAGGGCAAAGAGAACAAGGGCATGGCGATGACGTTCACGTTGGTTTCGTATCTTAGGGAAAATCTGACAACACTGGTGGAAAACCGTATGAAGGAACGCATAGCAGAGGAACACGAAAGGGAGCGTCAGGCGATCGAAGTGAGGTCTCGCTTGGACTCCGGTCCAGCAATCTTTATTTATAAAAACCCTTCGTGCAGGCGGAGGAGGCTCGCACTCGCGGAACCCCAGTCACGATTGCATCTTTCAAGGCTTGGAAGGCTAACTTTGACAAAGAAATGCTGCAGAAAAAAACACGGGGTGAAGAAGAGAAACTACGTGCCTTCACGCCAAGGGAGAGAGAGGAGTTCAAGAAAACCGGAACTCGCTTAACTGGTCCGCAACCCCTCGTGCCCTCCCTTCCCTCTAATGAGTATCTTTAATAGGTCGCCAACTGTTTGAAAGAAACAGGAATCTCGACCACGAAGACGACAATCTCATGGAGGAGGGGACAATCTCTGTCGACTTTAGTCAGTACGACCGCACCCAAGTGACGGAAGAGGACGACGGAGACCGCGTGCACTTTAGTGACAGTGATTAAGAACTTTGCTATGATATGTAGCATGAGGATCATATGCGCCCATAGTCATAATTTCTAAATCGAGATCTTCTACAAGCCAGGTATCATGCCAGCATCCGCCTCGCTACCGAAGATGAGAACTTCATCACCAATGACCTTGCAGCCTAGTCTCTCTGACCCGATCTCCGTCAAGAACCCATCTACCTCCTGAAACTTCTTAATATTAATATCCAGTCTGTTTTGATAAATTTCTTCTGCCGTGGCACGTAACCATTCGATCACTGGAGTGCATATCCACCGCCTTACTTGACCCCACCCGCTGTCCGATTCGAACCATCCAAGGTGCCCGCCATTAGGGGTTACAACCGTCACTACCCAATCACTGGCTTCTGTGACCACAGGAACCTCCTGAACTACTGGGTCATCGGCAGCATTGATAGAAAGGAAGGGTATCCGTATGTTTCCAAGTACCTTGTGACTGGAAGCATATTCGTAATACTCGTGTGCGGAAGAAAAAGGCCAAGGAGGTGAAGAACCACCTCCGATTCTTGTAAAGGCCTCATCAAACATATCAATGGTGGGCCCACTCAAGGAATAGGCCAGATTCGCGGCTTCAGCTACATCGAGTGTAGGGTCACCAGTAAGCGAGGAAATGTGCTTCCTGAGCATATTCACCAGATTTTTACCCATGCCCCTAGAGTAAAGGTGGCGCCCGATGTATGTCGAGTTGAGCCTGACCAAGACTGAGCAGACATCAGACGAGATTTCGAGTCAGATGCTTACTTCTGGACATTTGCTGTCAAATTCCATGGCTGCGTGAAAGGGGCTCAAGTTCATTTCCCGAAAGCAAGGATACGCAACCTACACATCCTAGAACACATGCGGATTGAAAGCGGCAGTGCTCCTTTTCCTCGGCAATGTAACGAGTCATCACATTTGCTCCGAGGGAGAAGGAGAGTCCGAGTAAGGGAGCATCTGGGAATAGGTTGGATATATGGAACACAGCCTGACGGATATCATCTGTATGTCCCGCAGAGTAAAGCTGAGGACTCGTGACGGGCACACCCGCACCTAACAAGCGGCCGGATCCATCAGCACGTTTTATTGCAGTGCGTTACGATTCGACGCACATCCGCGGAAATTAACAACCACAGCACGATAGCCAAGCCCACCTTGTGAGACTGGCCGACAGGCGGGTGCCAGTATAGCTCTTACATACGATTCATACGAACCTTGAAAGGTCTCAGCTGACGGGTTGCAAATACGAAAAAGGTCACACCTCCGGTTAGTCCATGCATGACAACTACAATCGGTGTGGTGGGCGGCAAGCCGCTGTGATCCACTGGAGTGAAGTCGAGTCCCCTAGACACGGCGACTATCAAAAACTCGGAGCCGTGATACCACCAAAATCTAAGACTGACACTGTTCCGCCGTCCTTCAAACGGAGAAAAGTCCTAGATTCCTGACTTGAGAGAGAGCTGAACATGGATGGAGGTTCTTACCTCTTGTAATTCACCTGATCCCTCTGTGAAAAATCACCGAGGGCGCAGTACAGGGTCTGCATGTGGCCACTGAAGGAATATTAGTTTCGTTATGGAACACCAAAGTCACGGTACGATACCCCGGAAGCCACCAAGCGGGACGGAACTCGGAGCGCAGGCTTGGGCACCTTGTCTCTACAAATTCCTGGAGCGAGACGGAATGTTTTCCCGGAAGCCTCCTAGTCTGGATGAGGGCGGGAGAGGGAGGATACTTGATTTGTGCTATGCGAGCCTGGGACGGGGAGTTGAACAGGAAAGCCATGCTATGGTATTGTTTCGATGGTCAGTGCCATGTTTGCTTTAGCTTCCAGTCGACGTACGGAGATAGATTGGGCCATGTCACGCGTCACGGTCACCCACCTCGAACTATCATGTCCCTGTACAAGACCCAGCGCTGTCGTGTAAGTATTTTCATCTGTCCGTCTTCCGTCGGCTGATTCGCGGTCCAAGCACTTCGACGAGGTAGGAAACCCAATCAAACCGTACTGTTCCCAGGGAAACAAATGTCGGCGCGTATATACTGACTAGCCGCGCATATCCACGTTCATGGCTTAACCTCCCTCTAGGTTCATCCACCCAAACGATTACCAGTGGTCCAAGCTAAGACGCAGGATCGACGATACCCCTTCTCCGGAGAGTCGAGAGACTGCGAGATCAAAAGGGAAAAACAAGAGTCAACTGTCCCCGCGCAGTCCTCCTCGGTGTCAACGCTCCTCGCCGTTGGCTCCACAGTCAGATTTGTTCAAACGCAAACAAAAAGATACACCTCGAGAATATGTCCACCCTCGGGATTATTCTGCCCGTAATGGTGATCGTCGGCGTGATTCCGATTCCTGGGATTATCCCCGAGAGCGCAATGGACCCTTGGACCAAAGTTCTTCCTTGAAGAGACCTAATGATGAGGCCGAACCATATCCAAACCAGCGACAAAAGCTGTCTGAAAGAGTCTGTCGCTCGGCACGTCACGTGCGCAATCGAAGCTGATATGCTGCTAGATCATGCATGGATCCGTCTCCGAGGGTGGTTCCAACAACGCCCGTTACGCATCCCAGGGCGATAAGACTGCTCACCCACCACCACACATTCCTGAACGTAATCCCAAAGTGTCGGCGAAAGTTTCGGACACTTTCCATCGCCTCGCAAAGTTGGTCTTCACTGTCTCGTCGTTGAGGTGACTAACCTATGGACCAGATTGTGCTGCGAAATTGTTCAGGATTATTGCTTCCTAGATCGGGAAGAAGATAAACTGAAAGCGTTCACCGGACTCTCCTCCGAGCTTTCAAGGGCCGTCCCCGACACTGCGATGGCTATGACCCCTGCCCTCGCCACCGTTATCACTGGTCATACTCGAACTAGGGAGCGACTTGAAAAACATGTGGATGAGCTTGATACTCTATGGAAGGCGCTGTTCTCCGTGCTGGAAGCCGATATATCTCGAGCTATTGACTCCCGTTTGGAGCAAGCAATGTCCTCTCTGCAGAAAGAGAGAGACAATATACTTCGAGTGATATCACGTTCGCAGAGACCCACTGGGGATGGGGCGTATGATGGAACTGCAGGGTCTGGCCAAAGGACAGAGGGATGGAAAGAAAGTGCTCCAGACAAGACTGCCCCCTCGTCCGATCGGGTCACAGCCTCTCTCAATGGTGGGCCAGTAATAAAGGCATCACCTGAAGAAATGCGTCATTATGGAGGTTCCACTTCATTGTCGCTAGGGCCACCTCTGGAAGGGGACCTTGGAGCGAGCCTAAAGACTGTGCTTGAAGACATGAAAATGCAGATGGATCGACAAACAAGGGCAATTGAACTTTTAGCGAAGGAGAACCTGCAGGTTTGTTTTTGTCAGCCGGAGCAATAAACCATTAAATACGCCCACATTCAGCTGAAATCCGCGACCGAACATGTTGCTCTGCCAGACTCGAGCTCGTCTTCTTCAAGGAAACCATCGACCCTCTAAGTAGCTCGCTTTGCTTCGGCAAGCGGCTGACCAGGTTTTACCTAGCTCGGTGGATGTGTGTAATTCGAGGGGTTATCAATCATATCTGGGTCGCTGTATACCAGTCGACGAGATGATAACTGGAATATCAGATGCAGGTACTGTTCCCGGGAACCATCATTGTCGCCAGTAGATTTTCAAATCAAGTATTGTAGTCGTGTGCAGAGTTTGAATGTATTGTCGTGTACATAGATAAGTTAGTCACGTGCATTCAACGCGACTGGAGCTTCGTTGCTCGATCATCAAACGTTGGCACAGTCGACTCTCCAAGTTCCCAGTCCGGAAGTTGATCGTCTCTTCGTCCCCGCTCGGTGTACCCCGTGCACCCTGCTCCTCCACATCTTTCGTGTCGTCCTCCACTGCACCACATGTATTCACCCAGCACTAGCTCCCCGACCCCGCCTTCAGGCAATGCGGACGTGGTTAATCCATCACCCCATCCGAAAGGGTGGGATAATCCGCTGCAATCAGATGCGCTACGCACTCCGGTCGTAGCGCGACGCCGAATTATGAAAGCAGGCGCAGTTGGTTCCCCTGTCCGTCGATCACCACGTCTGTCGGGTCTTCCGCCACCGCAACCACCAATAGAATGCCATGACACGCAAAACCTAGATGAAAGCAGCGAAGACGATTCACAAAGCGTTAACGATGTTGTTTTTCAGCTTTCTCGTGAAGACACACCTGAGAACGATCCCCTTCTACCAGACGGTGAGTGACACCCGGCTCTGATGGGATTTCTTTACTATCTATCTTTCTGTCCTAGAACCTTCTACTATCCTTGCGAATAAGATCATGCGAGCACATGATAACCCCTCACCTCCCCCGCATGATCTTGCGCGCTCTAGCATCGACTACGTGCCTGGGAAAGACCGTCAGTTCCTACCGTTCGGTGCCTCCCCTCCTCCGAGCCCATTCCGCCCTATAAATCTCTTGGAAAGACTGGGACAGCCCTTGGAGCCCTCATTCGATCCTTTGCGTAGTCTCCAGAATCTAACTTTAAGTGATCCAACAGAGCTGCCCGAATCTGGTATCGTTCCCCTGGACTGTCTTACCTCACCATCTATTGTATCTGTGCCCATGAAAGGGGCATTTCACGAGGATCTGGCATCCGCTCACGCAGTCCCTTCATCGTCCGCCCAACCCACAATCGACGGTTTTCCTTCACCGGAGCGTGCACAGGAGCCCACCGACCTTTTAGATGCTGGAATTGATGCATCTTCCCTACCTGGACTGTCTGAGCAGTTGACTTCTGTTGATCCAGAGGCTTTTCGTTCATCTTCAACACAAATTGCTGATTCCTCATCAAATCGTGTCATTCCTTCCCCCCAAGACACCAGGACGGCGATCCCCCGTGTGGAAGATACTGAAAAGATATTATTTTCTATGCAAAGCAACAGCTTCTCGATTTTGGAGGAACAAGAAAGCAAATGCAGAACAATCACGAATGAGGCCAATGACGACCAGCGTCAGAGACCGGGTTCTCTGTCCCCACACTCTGCTCCCGTGCTCGGCGATTTATGCTTTCCCTCGGAGTCAACTCCATTGATTGAGACAGTATCCTTGCCTAGGGAGTCTGTCCACATGAAACATACACCGGCGGCACCGCCCAGCACACCTATGCTTTGTGCTACACGTCCCAATTTTTCTCAATCCACTATCCAAAGACCAGTTATTCCTTCTACTCCGGTTCGAGCCAACAATGTTGCTCTGAAATCAAATTCACCACTCAAGTTCTCGTCCGAAGTCCGTGACATCTACCGGACGCCTGCGCAAAGAGTCCCCATCGAAACTGTTCTTGCTCGCGGTACTCCTTTCCAGAAGACAGTTTCCACAGGGCCAGACCAATCTCAGCTGGGACGGTTTCTGACAATCAGAACTCCCGTATTCAAGCGACCAGCTCTCGACGACCCATTTCGTAGCCCGGCGAAGCGGATACCCGTTACGGACGTCATAAGGTCCCCAATAAAGGGGGATCAATCCCAAGCCTCTCCCTTAAGACTTGATCTTCGTGCCAGAAGTGCATCAGCGGAGCCACGCTCCATAGGGTCCGTCCCTGCCCGCAGTCGATCTGTCGAGCCCTCCGCAGTGACTTCGAAGGTTGATGATCATGGAGTTATCAAAGAGCCGATTGCTCCAATGGCCCCTATACTCCCAAGATCTGGCATTAAGCTCCCTTTCCCCCTTGTTGCTGGTGAGAAGCCTAGCAACGATCTTCCGTCGCCTATTGCCGAAGAATCCGAGAATGTAGAGAATCGTACTACTGAGACTGATGCTACACTGAACACGATCGCAGAGGGCAAGATGACATCTCAATTGAGACAACCATCCGCCACTAGTCGTATTCCACGAATTGGGAGCAAGCCATATGCTAGGCCCCTACCGAAAGGTCCCAAGGCTACAGCATGCACAGCGGCAGCTAAAAAGAGTCGTCCCCCTGTGAGTAATTTGTTCAATGTCACATATTTATGTTCAATGACCTTTGATCATAGAACGTCTTACCGTTTCAGATTGCCTGCAAGAAGAGTGGGGTCGGGAAGAGTAACTTGGATGCAGCTTCCACCGAATGCACGAGCGAGCAACGCTTGTCGGGATTACTCAAACGGAAACGAGGTGCAGAGGCGACAGCAGCTTCTAATTTTCACCCCATCATGATCCGCCAAGTTGTGCCAGGAATTCTCAGTGGAAAGTATGCTCCAAAACCTGCGCAATTCCCTAGCCAAATCCAGACACCTTTGGAACCAAGCCCACCGAAAGCTCCCCAGCCATTGAAGTTCCGCAAGGTAGTAGATGGCATGTTATCTGCACGATATGCATCAGTGACGACAAATCCTTCTCGACCGGAACCGTCAGATTCCCCACTCTCTCTATCTCCACTTTCGGAACTTTCATCATCATCATCAAATGAAGACCTTGCCGATGAAAAGCTTCCTTTGAATACTCATTTGCCTGCACGTCCTAAGAGCGAGACATCAGATACCCCGCTGGTAGATGGTGATGTCCCCACAGAGGGACCTAGCACGCAGGAAAGCCCTTCGCTACACCAAGGTGCCGACAGCGTTAAACCATCCAGCCGCCCACGAAGGACCTCTCGCAATCGGAAACCAGCACAACAACAATACGTGGTCGATATCTTTAACGGTAACGCCTCCACGCGACCACCTGCACCTCGTCGCAAACCCCAGTCGCGGACGGAAGGCGACGGTTTCATGGGTATGAGCGCTACTGCACTGAAGGCGCTCACTACATCAAATACGACGAAGAATCAACAGACCATAGCAGTGCTGGCGACGGAGGTTATACGCAAGGAAGGCCTAAGACCAGAAAGCCCAGCTGTCAAGGTACGGACAATATCACAGAAACAGCAAGATGAAAGAGACAGGCGGAGGAGAGAAAGAGCTCAAAGAAGAGCCCGAATGAGCGAGGAGGGCTCGGGTGCCAGTGACACGGAAGGGCAACTCGAACTGGGTGTGCGCGTTGTTCATGATGAAAACGATGCCATGCCACCAAATCACCGCCGAGGTCCCGGAGATGAAGAGGATTACGCGACTCCAGAGAGACCTGAGCATACCGTCGAACCACTGATGCTCGAAGGTGTGGATAGAACAGTCAGACCAGTGAAACAAGTTAAATGGCATCGAGGGTTATCTACTGCCGTTTATCTCGATGAAGTTGATCCCAAGCCAAAGTCTTTACCAAAGGATATCATTATTGCGAGAGGCTGTTTGGCGCCTACTTCAAAGGTAGGTAACATGGCAAGGTTGTTTGAATGTGCGCTGATTTACGCTTTTTAGAACCTTCCTCTCGACCCCCTTGGAAACCTCATCGATATTGACAGTCGACCATTCCCTGAGCTTATTACGGACCAAATTGTGGTGAAGAGATATCTATACGATAACGACATCGAACCAGAACCTGTCGCCGCGAAAATGACCAGGTCAAGAAGCAAGAGAAGCAGGACCTAACCCCCCTTTGGACACATTCTATCTTCACCCATCATATCGTTGCTGTATCCTTATTTTCACACATGTTCCCACATTATCATGACAGTTTTCTAAAACACCACATTTCTACGACCGTGGTCTGACTACAAGTTGGAGTTTTGGGACCTGTAATTGAGAGTGGCTGTTGCTTGATTCACTGGCAGAACAAAAACCTCAGCAAGATTGACATGAGGCGGGCGTGATGCCGCCCAGACAATCTCCTCTGCAATGTCTTCAGCAACCACTTAGAGACAATGAGTAGTCAGTCTGGCTAATTGCAGGACTCTGTCCGAGTACTCACATGGTTGCAGGCCCTCATAAACTTTGTCTGCCGCGGACTTGTCGCCTCTGAAACGCACGACAGAGAATTCGGTCTCAACCATGCCTAGAATATTACGAATGAGTTTGTCGACTACCTTGTCGGGGCGTAGCGGAACGTACCGGGCTGAATCTCGGTCACCCTGATAGGGGTGTTCACAAGCTCTCTCAACAATACACCACTGAATGCATTCACAGCATGCTTGGTCGCACAATAGATACCGCCTCCAGCATAAGGTTCTCTCCCCGCGATGGAACCGAGGTTTATAATATGACCTGTCTTCCTTTCCTTGAAATCTGAAAAGCGATGAGGCAGATGAATGAGGGGAAAGTCGGTGAAAACATGCCTTTGATGAACAACTGGGTCAACGCGATAAGTCCAAAGACGTTGGTGGCAAACATGTTCTCCACGTTTTCAAGCGAAAGATCGCCGATGCGATCGACGCCGACCACATAGCCAGCATTGTTGACTGCAAAAATAGTATCATGAGTGGGGTGTGGATGAGCAAGGTTACATCGCTGCTCACCGAGAATGTCGATGTGACGGAGCTCAGCTGGGAGCCTGTCCAGAAGCGAGGCAATCTGGTTCTTATCCGAAACATCAAGCACGACGGGGACGAATCTTCCACCCCGCTGGAGGCCAGCTACCTTGTGTGCGGTGATACATTCGTCTGCGACGCTCTGCAATACGTCCGTTCTGCGCGCAGTGAGAATGACGTTCGCACCACCCTGTTCGGCGTGTGTTCAATGAGACTGATCGGGAAATTGAAGAGAAGATATACCAACTTTTGCGAAGAGGATGGCGGTGGCCTTGAGATGAGTGGGTTGAGCTGGTGATGGCCGCGACTTTCTGATGGCCTATGTGCTTACCTTGCCAATACCAGAACTCGCACCAGTAATGAGGACGGTCTTTCCGAGTAAACGAGAAGCGTTGAACACGGACATGTTAGGACGGGGAAACCCTGTTGGGAGAACGATATCAAGGATAAGTCACTGTCAGATCGCTGGCTGGGATGGATGATCGGGCACCCGAGACGGAACACGAGAGACACGGTGGGAGATATTCATAACCGCGTGATCCATCCACAGATATTATAATACCACACATTCACTATGATAACGCCGGCGTTCTTCTCGTGATCATTGTCGTGGTAAAATGGCATCGGTTGTCCTTCAAGTGGGCGATCGACCATATCTGATGACCGGCGAATCTTCGACGCTCCTCCAGCACAGATGGAAGACTCTGCTAACCTGGCTCGAGGGCCACGGATTTCAAGCACAGAGTCTCCCCGTGGATTGCCGAGAGATGACCTACGGTTGAGTAACAACGGTCATCGTTCACACAACGCATTTGACGCGATACACACACAGCCGGAAAAGGGCTCTTTGCGTGTACCGATTGCATGGTAAGTCGTGGTTTGTTGTCTAGTATGAGCTATACCGTGACGTACAAACGAAATGAGCCTGGAAGTCTGCTCTTCGAAATCCCACCGAAAGCGCTGATGAACAAGATGACACTAAAACGGCTCTATTCTCCTAATGTACGAGTGATCAAGGCATTGACTGCCGTACAGTTGATCTCGATGCACTTGTTCTTATGGCGCCCGAACGCTGATGAGGACAGTGCGGACCCTTTCTTTGGG
>JBBPRP010000169.1:0-21327 GCA_038093135.1 Leccinum longicurvipes
TTCTCCTCTGTAAATGACAGGAAGTGAGTTGTGCATTGTGGAATGTGGCAGACATTGGTGATGGAAGGCCCTGAGACGCAGCTCCTCGCCGCTCAACGTCCAGAACGGTGCAAGATCCTCGATGAGGCCGTCAAACTCGTCCACAAGCTTGAAGTCGTTTTCCTTTGCAAACGCCCACCATTCGTCGAAACCCCGCGGTGGATCCCGTTTGTATCTGCGTTTGTATTCTGCGACGGCCTCGGGGAGAGTTTTGCTCTGTTTTGCAAGACGCTTCGCGAAAGAGTCTTTGGCGTCGGCCATGAGCACGGTGATGGGGTGCTCGGTAACGACGCCAGAGGTCCGGGTGAAGGAGAGCCAGTTTGAAGGGAGCCAATTCGCCCGGACGGATACTCGACTGGCCATTTTGCGATCATGTGTGGATCCAAAGAAACCCGCGAACATGAACAGCAAGAATATACCGACAAAAATGAGCCATCCGTGGCGCTGATTGACGGCGCGCATCTGTTAGCTCGAGTGCAAGTTGTTATGTCCGCTCAAAAAGGCAATCGTGGACCAACTCGTTCTGTTCTACCTGGCAAGCACAGCGTAAGTGCCATCCATGACCTCCTACACCCGCTCGTCCCCGCAGCCATCACCGTCGCCGCGAAGACCATTTTGCATCGCCGAACTCGCGGATCGCGCGACACACAACTTGTGGGACCCATCGAAGAGCTTGAAACAATGGCTCAAGGCTGCCGATACATTCCGCAAGGCTGGCAGGGCGTACTACGAGGCTGGCGACCTCGAAGCGGCCTTTGTTGAGTTCGCGAAGGCGGCAACCATCATCCTCGAGAAGCTCCCTTCGCACAAGGAGTATATCACGCTCTTGACAGCAACTCAACGCCATAACCTTGGTCTCGTAAGTCCGCAGCACATCCTGGCTTGTTCTTTTCTTTCTCCTCCCATTTCTTCTCATCCTGAATGCCATTTGCGAGTGCAGAATTTCTTACCCACTCCTATCGCTTGATCATACCCTCACCCTCACATGAATTGGAATTGATGTGCCTCTGTCACAGAACGGTCAAGACATCCTTGTCAATCTCGGTGACATAAAGCCTGTTCTTGTTGATCGCTATGAACACTGGGCAACCCAACACCCAGAAGAAGCTGCCGCAGTACGTGCTGCGCTGGACGCCGGTGTGAGAACGCAAGCCGATTCTAGACCCGATCGGCATCCCGACCATGATGAATCAGGTTGGCAAGCTCACGAGGCAGCGCGACGGGAGGTCCAGTTGAGACGAGAAGAAGCGAAGAGAGAGGAAGCAAGACGTTCTACCGAGGTGCTCTACAGGTCGATCGAGCAAAAGACGTCCGGTCAACAACATCGTCCTCAGATAGACACCTCCCTCAGCAGAAAGAAAGAAGACGCATTGTCCGCCGCGCGACGTGCGGCAAATGTCTCTCGCGAGCCGTCCCTTATCAGACGAGACAGGTCCGAGAGATCTGGCTCAGAACCCGTCACGCCGGTCAGTGGCGAAGAACGCGAACGGCGGCGAGAACGCGAACGTGACGACACTCGGCATCATCAAGAGGAAGCCAGACGCCGCGAAGAGGAAGACGCTGTTCGAAGACGAAGTAAAGAGCAAGAGGGCATCCTGAGACGTCAACAAGAAGCAGATGCTGCGTCTCGCGCAGCCCGCCGCAGTGTCGTCCCTTCACCTACGTATCTACCTGCGCCCTCGACCCAAGCTTACCAGCATGCGCAGCCTCCTAGAAATGGAGAACCTATCTATGAAGATGCCCTTCCGCCTTCCATGCCGTTAGAAAGCCCGACAAAGTTAGCCCTTTCATAACTTCTGTCTTCATATCCGTCCTCACCTCAGCTCTGCTATAGGCATCAGACATCTGTGAAAGGGTACGTGGACCAACCTCATTACAATTTACGCACCTTCACTCCCATTCTAGTCCTTTATACCCGATACCAATCACTACCACATCACCCGCACCGCCCGGACCAGACGGGCACATTCGATACCCGCAGCTCATGTCCCATCACCAACTTTCACAAGGTTACACTCCTTCACTGCAATCTATGTTCAGTTATCCTATCCTCAAACCTTCCGAAGTGGGGCCATCCTCCCTTTTGTTCATTCCAGATGCATCCAAGAAGCAACCCTTCCTCTACTCCGCTGACACGCTCCCTCGTCCCTCCGCGCCCGTTCAAGCACCCAGCAACCAATATACCGCCTCCTTCTCAAACCTGTCTCGAACACCAGGTCCGCCACCAGCACCAGCCCCTTCGCTCCACATCGACGCAGAGCGCTTCCGCACAGCCTCTCAAGAATCTGCCCGCATCATCCGCGACCGCGCGAACGAAGACCGAGTTCCGGAACTCAAGACCGTATCTCTGCCACGTGATTGTCTCCCACGCTTCCTCTCTATTGCCGCCCTCAATACCTCGCGTAACCGCGAAACATGTGGATTGTTGTTGGGCAAGGACCACAAAGGCAAGTACGTCGTCACGACGTTGTTGATTCCCAGACAGCATTCGACAAGTGACACGTGTACGATGGATGAAGAGGAACTGGTGATGCAATTTACGGAGGAGCGGTCGCTGATCACGCTCGGATGGGTGAGTTGAAAGCCTGATTCATAGTGGTTGCGACCCCGTTGATGTTCTCGGCGCGATTGCTAGATCCACACACATCCCTCGCAGTCATGTGAGTGTCTAATACGGCATGCTAGACGTCTCCTCACCATGCTATCGCACCGGTAGGTTTCATGTCCTCGGTCGACCTGCACACACACTCGGGTTTCCAGCGGATGCTTCCTGAATCATTTGCCGTTGTCTGTGCACCCAAGTCTACGCCCAAGTATGTCCATTGCCTATCCTCCATATACGTCAGTCTGAGCATACACGATCTTATCATCCCTGTAGCTTTGGTATCTTTCGGCTAACGGATCCACCTGGTCTACAAACGATTCTGGATTGTCATGCTAAGGAAGCGTTTCATCCGCACCCTGATCTTCCTATTTATACGGTACGCCTCGATTGCTTCCCATACTCCCTTGCTTTTTTTTTGTCAGGTTCAGCACTGACGTATACTTTTATTTTTATGACCGGTACGGTACCCCGCTTTATGACCGAAATGGGCGAATCAAAATAAAGGATGCAGACAAGGGACACGTACAGATGAAGGATATGCCTCTCGAGATCGTGGATCTGCGGTGACCGCAACCAGATACTCTACAGGCTCGTTCTGTCTCTCTCTCTTGTCTCCCTGTCTCTCCTGTTTGTACGTCTTGTCAACATTATCCATCCATTCAATGTCGTCCTACCTACACTACTTTCTTGGCGCGTCTTTCTCCCTTCCCTTCCTCCCACTCTTTGTTCGCACTATAAACAACATGACGTGTGGACAGTACCTGTTTTTTCTCCGTATGTATGTACCTCTGTCTCTCTTCACGAACGCAAAGCAGCAAAGCACATTAGCATCGCATATTCCAGCCTTTTCTCCTTTCAATATCTATTCTCATCGTCGTGTCGTAGTTGGACGTGAGATGAAGGTTGCTTTGCACTGGCAAAGGCCGACCGACCGATTTGCACACAGCCACAGGGATCCACAATCGCGGTGTGTAGCCAATACCGGCCATCGCATACATTGACGCACGTCCTACGAAGCAGTCTCAGCGAACGATATCGCTACACAATCCATACGAGGCCGAAAAACGTATTCGAATGAAATCGACCAGAAGCATGTAGTCATCATAATTGCCAACAGGGGACCTGTTTGGCCCGTGTGAGAACCTTTCAATAGCATCACCATGACTGATCGGGTCGGAATGTCGATCAGCTGGTAAGCTTATTTTAGACCAAGAGTATGCCAAATTCTGGGATGATTCGAGGGTCAATTTGGACGTAGTCGTGTCCCAAACGAAGGAAAAAAAATATGCTTGGGTGTGGACCTCGTGTTAACACATGGGAAGAGTTCATTTCGTTGTATTCGTCACGGTTGGGCCTATGGCCGCCCCACATTGATGATCCGTCGAGATCGTCGCAGTGGGACGAAGGCATTGCAGTGGTCCTGTGTGCCTGACAGCCCGTGAACAGTGACCGTCCGACCGTCTCATTTTCCCCTTGCAAAGAAGAGGTTCTTCGGTGCACATGTAGCGAAAAGAGCGAGCATTCCGCTTCAAGAGCTCAATAACGGTAGACGGGCTCTGCGATGCAGAAGCTGCAGGGGATGTAACTGATCATTGACCACACACACTAGTAACTGAAGAAAGTCATCGAATAGGACACATGACCTAGTATCATTCTTCTTTTGCCCCTGACGAGCAGCAGCACAACCATGTGGGGAACATGAAGGAAAGGGTCGTGATTCCAGATTCTTGCTGACGCTTACTATAAGTTTCACAATATATGCTTAAGGAAAGTGCACGCACGTTCAAACGAAACCTCCAAGTCGAGGGTCGAGCTGCATCTTTCGCCGGTTGTGCCTGATACTATATGAGTTCCTACGGTATGATCGACGCAACGGACGCCGTACCTCGCCCGATGGCTTCGGGTCCGCAGGACGTGCGGTGCTAGTATCACTACCTTGGGCACCTTTCACGTCTGATGGAGAAGCTACCTCGCTCGATGGTCCTGAATTCGGAGGACGATCCCCAGTGCCAGTGCTACCGTCGTGGCCTCCACTCGCGCAGGATTTGGCTTTCTTCTTCTTCTTCTTCTTCTGCAGGGATAAGTAAACCATGGTATCTGCGGGGCCAGTGGACAACTTTGAATACCCACCGGTTCCCCAACCTTTCTGACCGTTCGCTATGAGAGTTTAGACGAAGCATGCCCATTAGCCTTTCGAGGATTCGACAGGGAACACTCACTGCTTGACGGCGACCTTCGGCCATTATCGAGAATGCTCTGTGCGAAACATCCATATTCTCAGCTGATCCAGATCCGTTGCTCATAAGGTGACCAGGCGCAGGGACTGCAGGTTCAGTGGTGCTCTTCTTCTTCCACCTTCCTAGAATCCGAAGGAATCGAGATGGCGGCAAGCTGTCGTTGTGCTTCTCTGAACGCATCTCTGGGGCAGAGGTCGTGGGGTAGACTGGGGGCTGTGATGTGGAATGGGATGAGACAGGCGGTGGCATCTGGTCCTCATCATGAACAGACGATGCCGATGAGGGAGCCTTCCAAAGCATCAGTATGGAAGTAAAGTCGGAATGAATCGATCACGAACCTCGCCGTAGTTGAACTGGTCATCAGCTTTGAGTGTTGTGGGCGGGAGCTCAACCTGTGCTTTATGATGACATGTTTCGAACAGGGAGAAGAATGAACTTGTACCTCGAGTAAGTCAACATCGCTATCCGACTGAGAGTTGATAGGTCCTTTCTGGCGTACATTGAATGGAAGGTGGTCTCAGATAACAGCATCGCATCATAACAGATTTACTCACACCCTTGAGGTATGACGGTGGCAGGACACCATGCAGATTGCGGAGTGTGATCGTCTTTCGACCCGCGGCCACTACATCGTAGTTTGCCGAGATGGCCATCGACCAGACAGAATGGGGATAGTCGAAGGCAGGTCCAATTAATTGATGCGTCGCGGTGTCCCAGAATGAGACTAATGAAGCGACAGAGACCGCTATGCATGTGTCGTTGCAAGCTAGTGTGATGCAGTATGGATTCTCATTGCTGTGAGTGGACCATTGGGAGAGTGTCGTCCTGGAGGACATGTCGAAACAGTGGACGTTGCCTTCACGAGATAACGCAAAGAGTTGCTTTCCATTGCCCGTCCAGGCGAGGGTTCGGTTGAATGGCGAGTGTGATTGGATCGGAAATTTTGTGAGGAGGGTACCGTCGAGATTGTTGTAGATCTGGACAGACTCGCGTAAATATGTGGCAGTTGCGATGAATTCGCCGTCTGGAGAGAATTTGACCGCGACCAAGCCGCCGTCGTGTTGCAAAGGCCCGAGTAGTCGTTCACCCGTGGGAAACGACCAGACACCAACCGTGTCAATCGATCCGGTTACGATTTTAGTCCCATCGAATGAGACGTCCATTGCATACACCGCCTCGTCGTGTGCTTTGAAGTCGTTCGCCTTTTCGATGGTCATCGAATTCCATATCATGACCATAACTTGACCACCGATCGTCCCAGCCACGATCCACTTGCCGTCTCGTGACACCACAAGATCGTACACGGAGCTTCCAGCGTCCATCGGCTTCCCTACCTCCATGCCATTTTCCACGCACCATCGTCGAATCTTCCCTTCCTCACCGCCGCTCACCACCTCCTTCCCGTCTTCCAGAAACGCGATTGAATACACATCATCTGGATGATTGATTTTGATCAGCTTTGCGTCCCCCTGGTCAACCGTGACGATACGAAGGGAGGGTCCGTTAGTGTCATCCCGAGTCGATCCTAGGTTTCCATCAATATTCTGCTTTGGATGGCCTCCTTTTTATCACCTTTGATAGACATTGCTCCCCTGATCTGACTAGAGGTCGTCAATCGAATGTCTTGTTGACTTGCTCACCGTTCTCGTTCTTCT
Source organism: Leccinum longicurvipes (assembly GCA_038093135.1). Classification (NCBI taxonomy): domain Eukaryota; kingdom Fungi; phylum Basidiomycota; class Agaricomycetes; order Boletales; family Boletaceae; genus Leccinum; species Leccinum longicurvipes. The sequence goes on from JBBPRP010000169.1 coordinate 6,537, forward strand.
ACTTCAAGCGTCTCTTGGAAAATACAGTTGGTGGTCAGTGCCAAGCAACGGAAAGAAACCTGTACCGTGTGTCATCGAGCTGTGTCCTTGGCGCTTGCTTTCGCCCACGTGCACCCCTTATCTTCGGTCTAATGCTATATGGGATCATCGAGGCCCTGTCAAACTACCCACCAGTCGGTTTTATGTAACCTCACGCGATCTCGGTTCGACTCTGGCGCTCCTTGCAAGCTCGGCTTCCTCAGCATCTTCCAGGCAGGCCCAGACTGATAGGCGCTGTCGCGGTGCGACCCCAAGGACCACTCCGTCCCAGGGGGAGAAGAACGGAACGAGAAAGGTATCGAGAAAACGGTAGCTACGGGCCAAGATGTACTGAATATACATATACGACAGCATGAAAGCTGGCGGGGAGAGTGGCGAGCCCTTCTCGATCCGGGCGGAAACCTCGACCCGCCGGAAGGCATAGCGTGAAATGCCTTGGCCTCCTCCTTGAGGTAGCAGTTATCGACGAAAGCTCACGGTGAAAGAGATGGAAGAGATGCACGTTCTTTCTTGCCGGGTGTGGAATGCGTGAGCACATATCGATCGCGATGACGCCGATGTCCGAGCCTTCGGCGCCGTACGGGTTAACATGGTTGGACGGGGGTAAGTGATCGACTCATGATGTCGATGGCAACAGGAAAAGGACTTGTAACTGTGTACTCGGGTGGAGCGCGAACGCATCATCATGCGTATAACACTCGGTACAATGGACGAGTTGAAACTTCTATTCTCTCTAGCGTCACTTGGAGTAGCGTGGTTCAAACATGGTACATGCCGGTGAACCACCGGGCTCCCAGATGTACTCAAGCCGCAATTGGGTTGAACCGGACTTGCAGAAGTTGTCCAGTTGAACGTAAAATGTAGATTTCCTGGCAGCAGGATTTGGCCACGTCCCAGAGAGATGACGTAGAGGGGAACGCCATCACAGCGAACCCCCTGGTGTGCGTATGCCTCATGGTGATGTCACTATGAACACCCTGCAACACATCAGGTGTCTGCGCCATGCCTCCCACGACCGCACTAACCACCATCCACATCTTTCTCCGAAAAGTAGTGTTTGATAACAGGCGTGGCTGGTGATAGGAAGTGTTCACCAGACCAAGGAAGCCCCTATCAGCATGCGGGATCTCGTCACCTCCAGGTATCCATCGTCCAGTAACTTGGAATGAATGACAATATTAAGGGACAGGATGACGTCTATGGGGCGGAAGCAAACGACCGTTCTTGCTGCGTTCCAAGGCGCCCAAGAAATCAACGGAGAGCAATCTCAACGTTTAAGTTTAGGATGATGAAGAAAGCGAGTTAGTCAAATTAAATTGATAGAGTTATCTGTGGCGAATGAGCTGGCGTGAGTACAGCATGGGCGCAATCTAGTGGCGCTAGAACGCAACCTACGTCATCGATTTCGGTCCCAGAGACGCTCCAGGGGCTCCCCGTGATAAGCCAGCGTGAAAAATCCACAGGGAAATTGATTTGAACGATGTGAGTGATTAGCACACTGATTGTAAAACAGATTTTTGATGGGTCCACTCACAACAAGCGATGATCCTACCCCACATCCCCCTTTGGTAGCCGTTTACACTTTGGAGGCTTGAATCCCCTTTAGACTCGCAATCACCGAGATTCTAACCTGGCTTGACCTGCTCAGCCGGCCTGATGAATGAGACGATACTCTTTTCAACTCTTGGTGTTCGACGTCTACGCGAACTCCACAAGTGGAGATGAGGACCCCTTGAACTGCTGGAAGATGTATCATAAGTTGCCACATTATGCGTCACCTAGTCTATGATGTCAGGATATCAGGTGGCTCAGACCCCTTCTGTGGTGCTGTGAAAGAACCATAAATGAAAAGGGGAATCTATCATGGAGCGGATAATAACACTCGCCCAAATTAGATATCGGCAGCCACGCTAAATGAGCGTATGGCACAATACAACGGCGATCTAATTTCCAGCGAGAAACTGGATATATTCCCTGATCATGGGGACGTGGAGCGGGAGTCACACGAACTCTCTTTGTTTGCTTGACTCCGAGATTGATGACTTTGACAAGAACGCTCACATAGATTTGACGGTCTATCGGTCATGAGTCCCTAAAATGAATGAAATATGATTCTGCGTGTATCTCGGATTGACAGGTCGACCCCAGACCCCGAGCGTTGTCTGGAGAAATTTGGGTCCCAGCGAACGGCTTGCGTTCAAATGTTATCTACTGATTGTTGATATCAAATGGAGTCTTTCTGGATGAATTAGTCATGGAAATATAGGGACTACCTTGTAAAAAGAAACCACGCGCTCTCGCTGCCTGGCAGTCCGACATTGGTCAACACAGTGGTCAGTGAGTAGATGTTCACGCTGGAAAACTAGACCTAATACTTTCTGGGGCACGCTGGCTGACCTTGGATGCACTAAGGCTGATTTCCATGCTTTCTATGACTCAGCAGAAAGACAGTTGAATGAGAAGCTAATACTCGACTAGCAGTCATAATCGATCAGGTTGGAGCTCCGGTTCAGAAAGGTCACACGACCTAAGGTATGATGTAAGCGGCGGAGTCCGACTCGGTAGAAGCCGGAGTCTCAGGAACTTGCATTTTGCCCGCGCGCGAACTGAGTATACAGCAGTGCTGAAGGTCGACTTGGTGTCACAGACGGCGACCCATGCCATCTGGATATGATTGATCATTGAATAGATCTCACAACATCCCAACCTATCCTCCCCGAGATGAACGCGGTTGCGCGTTGCTTATCATTGGCAGCTCAGTCGTTTGGGACACACCATTCCTAGCACGTCCCCTAGGGCCAAATGAGACCTTATGATGATCGAGCGTTTCTGCCAGGACAACATTGACGTGTTCGAGGCGACTGATGACACGACGTCTCATGACAGCCATGATGTTCAAGTTGATGGTTATGATGGCCTTTATTTATTGATGCTCGATTGACCAGCGTCGGAGCGGACCCCCATTCTCGAGTGCGAACGCCAAACTCTGGGCTCTTGACTGTAGGATCGGGTTTGAGTCGACGTCGACAGATTGGGTAGAATTTCACCAATACTATTGTTCGATATCCTGGATCGGGAACGCTTGCACCAGTGTTGAAATCAACGGGGTCACTTCACATTAACAACGGGCTAGACGTTGGCCAAAGATGGTTAGTGACACTTTCCAGTCGAGAGATTATTGATTGTTGTAGTAGAAATGGTGAGTGGGTGGGGATGCAAGGATGCAGTGGGATGGGGGAAGGTGTTCCAAGCTCAACCCGTCGTTCCCGATACACGATGCACGGCAGTCCGTCTGGAAGGGACATCAACGAGGAAACACACTAGACGATCATCGGCCAACCGCGCGCGGCGTACCTGAGACGAGCCCTAGTACAAGGTTACCCTTTCGAGCATCGCATTGGATATGAATATTTGTTATTCAAGGGATCGCGTGATGATCGCACCAGAGACAACCAATGAAGGCTGGTGTTCATGCACATGGGCAATGGGCGGACCTCTGATGGAGATAGATAACCCATCGCTGTACTAATCATGGTCACAGGATCTGTCACCGCGCACGCCAACGGCTGATCCCCTCTGAAGTTCAAGAAAGTCTCGGCCATATATCTGGTGTCGGGTGCCCGGGAGCGGATTATCTTCTCCTAAGCCGCGTGTGTACCGTGACATATCGGATGAGCTCAAAGTAGCACTTTCACCCAGAAGTGCCCATTTATGGTTCCGAGTCCGATGCCCGTATTCTCTCCTTCCATTTCATTTAATAATTCTTACCGCTTCTTTCGTCCCCACATTTTGTAGTGAACAGCCTAATTCTGTTCAAAACATGTGTTCTCGTAGTGGACCCCCCAAATCGTTTGAAATCTGTCTGGCGATGATGACGGCCGGGATGAGGATATGATAATTGACCTTGGCAATCGGCGGAGATCAGTTTGAACAGCTGCTCCGGTTGTACAATCATCGCTGTCTTTTCCCTCTCAACATAACCGATGACCGGAGAGTCTGGCAATCGCCGTGGTGACCTGCATGGCAGGGACGCTGGACATTTGACTTGAAGGATACACGTGTTCGGTGTCGGTACTGTGTAACTCGGCAGCACTGCATCATGGCGGAAACACTCCCTGGTGAACCTGATTAGGCCCATCCCACTCTAGGCCATGGCCTGGACACACAGTAGCGTTGTTTAGTGATGATAAAAACTCCAAGCCTGTGAGTCGTCACACACTAGGTAGGAAAACGTTATTCAGACAAGGAGCAGTGTGGGGTGGGGCAGATGGCAAGGAGGACATATGGATGGGCCCTGGGCCATCCGCCTGAAAGGACACATACCTCAAATTTTCACACCATGTCTTAGCTGACCCCTATCCTGTCATATCGTATCCTATACGATATGCTTCGTGGCCCCTTTCGTTGGTTCATCCTGATGGATAACTCAGGGATATGTATGTATGAAGAGAAATGACGTTTATGGGACGGAATGGCGTTACCGAATTAAAGCCTACCCCGGGTAGACCCGAGATCCAGATCTTGACTATTGAAAATGAGGAAATTGACGTGGCATCCAAGACAAATCCAGATCCAACGGCATACCAACGGCGCCTAACGGGAATGCCACGATGGCTGGCGAATAGCACATGCGTGCGATGATACGCTACCAACCTATGGTCTTACACATGAGTGCTCCTAGTAATTGCGGCTGCGCGCTGATAGAATGAGAACCTACTTTCTCGGTCAACCTGGACAACACGTGCTGGGAGAGCAACCAGAGAAAAGGAGCCGACGATTCCCATCTTCTTCAGCAGAGTATGTCCAATTTCACAACACAAGAGGGAGACATGGAGTAGAGATAAGATTCGGATCCGGCAGAAGTCGGGGGTTATTTTTAACAGGATGCCCGAGATGAATTTGAGCCAGGGATGGGGCCAAGGGTATCCCCGTGTTGGGAATACCCTCACGCCCTGGGTATTTCCCGAATAGTACTAGTCGCCAGTAAATATCAGCTCTCCGTTCAAGTCTGGGTCATCGATAGAAACGACGGGCGGGCCCGAGCCCAGCCGTTGAAGCGTAGACTGAAGTTTGTTTGTCAACGCCCCCGGAACCAAACAACGCCGCGTGGCAAAATAAATGGGAGAGAATAAAAGTAAAATGAACGGCGCGCCCCGCATTTTCGAGTATGCGTCTGCGAAGTTGAAGAACTTTCATATCGCTGTTTGTTTGTTTTCTTGCTTGTCCGTCAACACCGATACTTGCGCAGTGATCCCAGACTGGTCGTCTTCTGACCTGACCGCCGCCACACGGTGACGACCACATATTCCGATGGCAGCTCGTCGTGCGGCCCGTCGTCTCTGGGGTTCCGAGATCGAGGGAAGGGGAAGTGAGAAGGAAAGGCACCTCCTAAGGTGTACGTAACTCGGGGGAACTGTACGTGACACTCGATTCCTGACTGCTACTACAATACCTTATTTGACATCTCTCCCCTTTTAATTCCACTCGACCGATCCCTGCGAGCGGCCATGAACGCGATCACTGCGAGTGATGCGGCGGCGCCCTACCTCTCACTTCGCATCGGCAGCACGCCGAGTCCGCGTACACTGGATAGTGATAGACCTACTGGCAAATGATGTTCGATTCTCCGCAGTGCCCAGCCGCCGATAGTCACTGTGGATTATGTAGTCTGGGTCACGGGCGTTGTGATCTCACTGCCTCGTCGATATCCGGGAGCTTCGGGCGCAACAGTATACCTATTCCCGACCAAACTTCTCTTGTGCGATCCATCTTGGCTTTGGATGTGATCCGAACCTATCCCGTCTCTTCCCGTCTTTTACAGCTGCGGCGCCAATTACAACTCTCCTAGCCACACCGCCCCGTCCTGCACCATCTCTGTTCATTTCAAGTTCTCCTGCCGTTACTCCGCTCTTCCCACCTCGTGTTCTCATATTTCGTTTCACAATGCTAAAGCAAAACTGGTTTAATCTTTTTTTCATTATTATACCGTGACGCATGCTCGTGTGACAGACTAGAGATGAACACTGGATCCGCTTCTGCGTACGTTGTTCCGCCAGCCCGGATCGTGGAGGCCCGTCATGATCCTACAGCTTGGAAACTGGCCGCTTGTGGTCGAATCGTGTGCAGAATGTCATTTTGTCTCCTTCGAGACAATGCAGTTGGAGACAATAACACTGGACCCACAGTGCGTATCCAGGATTTCGGTTGTCCGGCGTCTTTGCCGAAGTTGTGTTCGAACTCGTCTGTGCTGGTACTACGTAATTACGCAACCACGTTGAGTCCGCGTTGCGAACCAATTGTGACAAAGGGCATTATTTAGGCAAGCGCAGGAGAGAAGCAAGCGTATGACTTCTATAATATCCCGAGTCCGCGCCGTGCCCCCCCTGAGATATCTCTTCGCGAATTCCTCCCACAGCGTGGCTAATCTTGATCCACGCTATCTTCATTCCATATTCACGCCCTTCCAGAGGGGAACAGAGGAGTCCTACATCAACACGTTGCCTTGTCTGTGACAGGCAACCTGCTATCGTCATCTCTTCCACCAGCCAACTTGGGCAAGTGGCCTTTTACAGCCACCGCGTCCGAGGTAAATACTGCCTCTCCGTCCGACCACTTGCCCTCCCATCACGTTTGTCTCCCCACTTGAATCACCATGTCCATGTTTCCTCTATCAGTACTTTCCTCACCCGCACTTTCCGCCGCTAGTCGTCTCTCAGACGGAAGCAGTAGTCGACACTCTGATCAAGGTCACACTTACTCCCGAACCAAGAGCCAGCCCGATTTCGAGGTTGAACGACCTCTTAAGAGTGCCACCAACGCCACCAAACGACCGTCTGCACGGCGACTCAAGTCAGACTATTCAGCCGAGCACGCGCTTCGTACAAGTGTCTCGCGCTTCCTTGCCGCCAAATCGCGCCCATTCACGGCATCCGGTCGCATTCCCCTCGATCCTTCCGCACTCGTCCTCTTCTTCCGCTCAAAGGTGCGTCATCCTAACCGCGGTTTGGAACTAATTCATTGAAATGCCACAACAGAGCGGGATTACCCACTCGCTTGATTTCCCCATTGATGTGGAATATGACACGCCGCCCGCGCTGGACGTCTTAATCGCGGCCTGTCGACCACATCAAACGGCAGGGATCAATGTCTATCCAGATCGCGACTCACTGTTTTACCCACCCAACCTCCCTCTCACTGCCACGCTCGAGATGGCAAACCACCCCATCCTCGACGCCGTGCGCAACGCGCTCTTCCCTAACCTGCCCGTCGGACACTACCTCGTCACGGTGCGAGATCGATTGGAGGTCATAGCAAACGGATGTAGGATGTCCCCACAACCACGCACATTGCGCAACGACGGGAGAGTGGCCACGGTCATCGTCACCCTCCCAGTGCAATACCGTGGAGGCGCCTTGATCGTCCGCGACGCCGACGGTGCCGAAGAAAAATTCTTTGGAGGCGGTCAACCCGAACAAGTCGAATGGACCGCCTTCCTCGCTGATTGCGAATACGAAGTCGAGACCATCCAACAGGGGTGTCGGATGAGCATCTCGTTTGCCATGCACCTCAAGACGTACGGGCCCTCGGTGGATCCCCTGATTACGCCGAGCGAACGCTTTTTGGATTTATTGTCCCCTGTGCTGAGCTTGTCGCGTGGGCGGAAAGTGGCCTTTTACCTCACGCAAGAGTACGGTGTAAATCCAGCCGAGGCGATAGCCGAGTCGCTGGTGCCCCTTGTACGTCCGCTTCATCTGTGTTCCTGCATCGCGCCTTGCCGCCTGGCCTGGCCTGGCCTTGCGCCTTGATCGGGGGTGGGGCGTGATCGGGGGAAGAGCATAGGCTGACGGCATTCCTTTTGTGGTTACTAGTTGAAAGGAAGCGATTCGCTCCTGTACCACGCCCTCAAGGTGTACAAGCTCGCACCAGAGCTTCATTGGGCAGCGGGGGGTTACATCTGGCCGATAGACCGTACAGTCGAATGTGGTAGCGACGCCCTTGCCGACTCGCCCACGGCTGCCGCCATGATGTCCTTTGCCACGCCGTACAGTTCGCCCGCCAAACGCAACGCGTCCATACCCGGGCGATCAATGAGCTACTACGGTGATCCAGCTGAGGACGAGGAGCTGGATACGATGCGGACGGAGGCAGACATCATCCGACTGCGGGTGGAAGAGTCCGGTGCGATCGCATTGGCGGATGCAGAGATTTCGATTTTGTCAGATTGGGCTCCTGGGCCGATGACGAAGGAGCGAGTGCACTTTGCGTCGGGCGGGGAGCTAGAAAAGTTGATCGTGAACGTGTTGATGGTCACGTATGTCCCTTAGAGGGAGCGTGACCATGGCATGCCTCGCGCGGCCTCGCCCGACCTCTTCCCTGTCGTCTAGGTTATATTATTAGTGATACATCACCATACCGCCGCACTTCGAGTTGCGTGTAGCCCACTGAAATCAAAAAGACGAAACACAGATTGAAAAACAATTTAAAAAAAATGGGTGCAAAAGTTGGAGTTGCCATTGCCAACACCGTTTGCCGACGACGTTGCAGAATCGATTTCAATCTCCGTTTGGATATCTGTTTGCTTCCGCTTTCCGACAACTTACATAAGGAACCGTGTCGGATGGCCGCATCAGGCCAGCCTGACGTGAGCCGGACTAACCACCCTTGAAGGGCATCCAGTGATGGCATCGTCAGCCAGCTATGGCCGCTACCGATTCTGGCATGCATCGTTTTTTCTGTCAATTCCTTTATGGATGGGTGGACTTTTGGGGCTTACGATGCCGTGAGCGGCTCAATCATTTTGGCGGCTCTCGGTACGTCGTTTTTCCCGGCGAGGGCCATCCGTCGAGTCATTTCATTTTTAACTGATGTTTTCCTTCTCTCCATCCAGGACGTCATGGAGGAACTCAGCGATGGTACATTGTATTCCACATGGCACACTTTCGCGATCGCGATGCACAGGTTGTCGTGTCATTTACCCCAGAGCAAACGTCATGGATACCCTCGAGGCATTTCTTCAAGAGGGGATATATTGTGTGACTTGAAGCCAAAGGCATACGCGGAACTTGTAAGCGAAGTGATTTTTCAGAAGACCGAGCATTTACTTGTGTATATACAGCGATTGCTTGCTGTGCGCGTTTATGTAAAATGGAGTTTTATCCTGCCTTCCTTCCGAATACACATACTTGTCGACGCTGAACGTTGAACTATTGGCGCCCGGTGGCGCTGGGGCTGCATAACCGATGACCCAACGACGTTGCTGTGGTTCTGCCAGATCGTTCAGTCTATATCCATAGCTGGTTTCGCTACAGTCAACACGTGTGGTCGACTCATAGTTCCGCAAACGTCACCGAGGCTATGTCTGGTTTAGAGAGACTGCGTGGGGTAATTGTTCCAACGCTGATGTGAGATCCGAAGCGTAACTTGCAGTTGTGGGGCCAACACGAATTTTCTGAGTTCTACAATCGGACGTTAAGTAAATGTGGACAATGGTTCTTCTTTACTTACTGTATGCTGCATTCTTCAACGGAACCCGAACATCCCCGTGGCACTTGGGCCCAAACTACTGTCGGAACACAGATTTGAGATCCGATGTGTGGAGTCAAACAGGATGGCGATGGCGTGTTCATTGTTCAGGCGCTCTTGGATTTGATCAGCACCATACAATTCGCTAATGTGGACACAAACTTGGCCAGTCCGATTGCGGCTCAGCGCTCTTCTTCCCTGGGCCACATCCACATGCTGGATAGATCTTCCGATCGCCAGTCAAAGTCACGAGGAAATATTGAAGGGAAAGGTAGAAAAAAGAATGCACATATGCACCTAGTAGACGACAAAGATACTACTTAACCGACAATGTTTCTGAAGTAGGGATATAGGGCTGTGAGGTCCATCCGATTACAGCGGGATGATAAGCTATGTACTTAACCCAAGGCGAGTTACCCGTTTGGTATCCATCGATCGGTGCCACGATTAACAAAGTACGATCCACGATAATCTGGAGAGATGCTGGTGCTGTGAACGAAAGGGCAAGCAGGAGTAACGGGAGAGCTGTCAAGGCTGATCGCGCAAGATGTGCTTCCCAAGTCGGAGTGAGTTGCATTGATGTATAGTATCTTCAACTACGTATTTGAACGCGAGTCAATGGTAAACGACTACTCTCACATCCATAGATCGTTCGCTACAATGGGGAGTTTCGCGATCTGAAGGACAGATGTCGCACGACGGTTGGTTCTGCATTTGCCCGCGCTCATCAGCTCCCATGTTCCTTGAGCGAGTTGGTTCCCTTTCCTCTTCGACAATTGCCTCCTCGCACGCTGCTCAAAAACGAGAAGTTTCCTGTCAAACGTGTAGGATCAGCATCAGTCAAGGAGATGTGAATGAAAGCGGAGAGAACACACTTGAGGTTTTCTCTGGGGCACAAAGGGAATGAATGGATTGCTTGAGGCTCGCTATGTCAATGGAAATGCAGATTAGCAGGGTACAAGTATTCAGCTAATCAGTATATCGTACTCACCTGTCGCTTCTCATTTGCATACTCTACATCCTTCAAGATGACGAACAAATTTCATACCACCTGTTACAAGCAGGAGTAGCGACGCAGTGGGAAGGAGAGGGTGTAACATGCATATGTGTGATGAGAGCGTATCGAGTGTGAGCGGGTGAGGACGTTAGGAAGTAAATTAGAACACCCGATGGGAACGAGACGAGCGGTAACGACGAACGCCCCTTTGGTACGGTGCCGATGTCGGAGAATCATGTTGCTTTTTCGGGATGCACGATAGTCCTGCGAGATGATTAGAATTAGATAGTGGTTCCGAGCGACGGTTCGCCGAGCAGGACAGAACGTTCGTTAATTATCTTCTGCTTGCCTGGAAGTCCGCAAATCATAAAACTGGATGGTGTTCTAAAATCTCCATGAACATCCTGGTGAACTTGTCAGATGTGGACATTCATCCGTCGTGTTTGAATGGGCTGACGAGAAGTCGCTGCCCACTTGAAAGTAGCCAGACACATAGCGTCGAGTCTTTCGACCATTCTTATCCAGTCGGGCGAGTCCACTATTTCTACCTGATTGCTGTGCACTTTGAACACCCGATGGGAATGAGACGTGCGGTAACGACGAACGCCCCTTCGGTACGGTGCCGATATCGGAAAATCATGTTACATTTTCGGGATGCAAGACAGTCCTACGAGATGATCAGAATTCGATAGTGGTTCTGAGTGATGGTTTCATGAAAAAGGGAGTGACGAAAGACGAGAGATATCAGCCTCGAAATCCTTGAGTAATAAGCGGGCTTTCTTGCTTTGATCATGATTTTCTTCAAGAAAAGAGGGGAGATAGGCCGTGTAGGGATATCGATGAAATCAAGCGCCCAGGGCACCGGGTAATGGATGAGCTCACACGTGTATACCAGGTGATGCAAGACGCGCTGAGAGGACTAGAAATCCCCTTTGTGACTTACTTTAACCTGGACCAGCATGCTTTCCATGTTTTACCCATGGAAGACAAACGGTGAGTACTGGGTGGGCAACGCACATCGATGAACGGCATTGACGAGAACAGAGTCGAATATGGCGGACAACCCAGCTCTGACCTACGAAAGCAGTCAGCAGGTGGGAGGATCTGTGACCAATGAAAGGGATGTTACTGATAGATACTCAGGAATCGAGCAACGAAAGCTCCAGGTCTCCCACTGTTGCAACTAACGCGAATCCAATCGAAATTGTTCATCCAGATTATTTATATTCGATCGCATTTCTTGCTGACAATGAGCACGTCGTAAGCGGAGGAATTGTGGGGAAGATTCGAAAGCAGCGAGTGGAGAACGGCGAGGAGGTAGGGGAGCCAATGGACGCTGGAAGCTTTCTTTTCAGCCTGGCAGTCACACAAGATGGCAACTGGATCGTGTGTGGGAAGGAGAGTGGTCATGTGATCGTCTGGGATACGAAGAGCAACACAAAGGCGAAAGAGTTCAAAGCACACGACGACACGATTTATGCAGTCGATGTCTCGTTCGATGGGACTAAAATCACGACCGGATCGAATGACCGCACGGTCGGTGTCTGGTCGTTTCACACGGGGGAGCGACTACTCGGGCCTTTGCAACACGACAACCGGGTGGCCGCGGTCAAATTCTCTCTCGATGGCAAATTCATCGCAACTGCCGCATATCCACGCGAGTCAGTCCGGGTCTATGACAGTCGCAACGGCCGCCTCTGTGCAGATTTTCCAATTCAAGTTCACTCGTTATTGAACGGATCCCTCGCATGGGCGAGCAACAACCGACTCTTTGCATTGTCGCAAGACGGTGATATCCACTGTCTCGACGTGTCCACCAAGAAAACGCTCGCAAAATGGCGCATTCACACCCATGACAGTCCACACTGCATCGCACTGGTATGCAACGACACGGTCATTGCAGCATCGGATGGATCGTCGCTCTCATTCTGGGACACTAAGACACGTCAACAAATCGGGACTGTTATCCACCAGTCCCACGTTGTCCTGTCCATGGCCATCTCACCCAGCTACGACATTGCGACCACTAGAGACAAGGGAATCACACTTCGTAATCTTTGTGACATTCTTCCTGCAACTTACTGCGACCATGTGAGCAGCAGTACTCGTGCGAGATCACGTCCTCATCATGGCCGCAATAGGTACTCCCAAAGCGGGAAATTCGACACTTGAAGGCCAAGCAGAATACTCTTGAAGACACGATCCGGTCCCTACGAATGCAGAATGCTCATCAAAGTACGCTTGTCAAGTATTTGCTTCTGTGATATTCATCTCCACCAGAGCTCGAGGTAACAAATCTCGAGAAAACCGTTGAACAACTCCGTAGCCAACTTGAGGAAAAGGACAGCCTCAAGGAAAGATCAGGTACATTCTTTTAGCCGTCAACCCTGCGTCGTTGACATTCTCGTTCATTAGACCACAAAATTAGCTATCTCGATAGTTCTAGACAAGAACTCCGCTACGTGCTTGCTGCTTCTCAATATGTGGTCAATCAATTAGCCGAGACTATCGGATCATTACGCACAGACCTTCATCCACAGCGTGCGTCAATTATTCTGATCAACAGCTCCCTGACCTGTTTTCTGTATGTATAGCACCACAAATCGGTGTTCTCGAGAAAACCACTCAAGAGCTTCGTGAAAAGCTTGCTGCATCCCAGCATGCATTCTGTGTATACGACAAGATGTATGAGTGCGAAACCGCGTATGCTCATGGCCGCATATATGATGCTGCACAGTCTCTTCTCGAGATTACGAAAGAGATGACGGAGGATCTGAGTGAGAACAAATTGATCGTTGACTGGCTCCGAGGTGAGTTTCTTCATCACGTAGTAGGAGAGTATACCCAAACACTCGCCATCAGAATTCACGGACCAATGCGTATCAGGCCTTCGGGCGATCGGAGATAATGTGTCGAGAGTCGAGGAACATGACGCGGCACTCTCAGCCTACTCTGCTATATTGGCGCTCACTTCCTTACCTCCGGACGGTGTGCTGACGGGATGGGCGAGAATAGTACTCACTCATTCCTCAGCAAGTGAGGCATTGAGTGCCGCGGACAAGGTATATTTTGTGTGGTCGTTTAGAAAATTTTAATAATTCCTGTTCTGTTCAGTTCAAGCTCACAAAGTTTCATGTTTATCGAGAAATCTGTGACGTTCTTGAGGGTGAAAATCGCATTACGGAGGCAATAGAATGTTTCCAAAACATGAAGGACAAGCGATTGCAGGAAACGAATCTCCCAGATGAACAATCAGAATGGGAAGTGGGTGGGTAATGACGATGACGATGGTGAGAATCGGCTAAGAATTTCCCAGGTTTCAGACGACGTTGCATCGACAAGCTGGAAAAACAGGGTGATGCAGAACTGGAATCAAAGTATCATGATGCGGCCATCGAGTCCTACTCGAGCGCACTCTCGCTTCACCCGACAAACATCTGTGACATCATAGTCAAATCCTGCAAAGCGCGAGTAGGTTTCTTAGAGGACGCGCTCAAAAACGCTACCAGGGTATGGATCGATCCGACCATTGTTGATGGCATTGACGGTACAATCAGGATACTGAACACGACCCATCGAACTACAAGGGATTTAAAAGGAAGCATGCTGTATTGCATAGCATGGGACGTTACAAGGAAGCATTTGAGGCATACGGGGCAATGCTGTCGAGGATGGAGAATTCACTTGAACCACAAACTCAAGGTCAGCCCGTTTTATTCATATTGCGCAGATTACATGGACTGATTTCACGTCAACAGGCATGCGGAATCGATATATCGATGTGACTCCTCTAATTCGCAAGGTTGTCGAAGAGACAATCCGCGACATTCCCCGCGTTCTCATCGACACTACCACTGGTCGTCTCTATGATAAGTTAATGCAAGCGGCAGCCTTCGAGGAGTGCTCTGTGTTCAATCAGTTGCGGTCATCCATGGTCATCCGCGATTGGCTCGATTGTGCACGCATCCAGCGGGAGGTAGAAAAATTCTACGAGTATGTGATGTTCTCGCACAGGTGGCAACCCCCTGAGCCATCGTTCCAAATGGTCGAGAATTCCTCAATATACGGTCTACCCTTATCTCTTGCGACTCACAAGCTCGTTAATTTCTGCAAGCTCGTGCAGTCTTGTGGCCTCCGATGGGCATGGAGCGATACGTGCTGTGTTAACCAGAGCGATAAGGGAGTTCAGCAAGAATCGATTGTAGCCATGTTCCAATGGTATCGTCGAGCGGC
>JBBPRP010000170.1:0-21274 GCA_038093135.1 Leccinum longicurvipes
CGACCTGAACCATTCATCTTTTAATCATACAGGTTACATGCACATCCTGCCGAGAAGTACACCCAAAGCTCGTAGGTCTCAATCGCATCGCGAGTCAATCTCTTTCCTCTCTACGGCTCCCCCCGCTCACCCAATAGCACCCTCAGAAGGAACACGAGGTCAGCGGAGGGAGGCACGGAACCGCACATTTCATATGGCGTTGCCAGAATTGCAAGCACGAAAATTCAGCCAAGTTCGACTTGTCGATTCCTGTCAGACCATACACCGCAGACCACTCTGGGACATTCTCCTCCATTTTGGTTGTCGAGTGTAGAGGTCTCGAGTTTATCGGGTTTGACCCGGTGGGTACTTCCGGCGGAGCGCGTTGGTCCGGAGACGCACTGACAAGGTTGTAGAGGGGACAATGGACGTGCAGGGGCATTGGTTCTAATAAGATCTTTGAAGAAGTAGAATTCCAGGATAATGAATGGTTCGAATATGACGATAAGGTGCGTGAGAGGAACATCGATCTGCTGATCCTCACCAACACATTTATGCCTTAGGGAGCCCGCCCTGTTCAGATCACCTCCCTGACTAGCCGGTTCACTCGAGCTTGATAACAGCGACTTCGGGTAGAATTGTAAGAACTACAAGATACTGACTCGTCGGTTGTCCGCCGTGGCTTCTAAAATACACTCGCGGATTATTTCAACCCTGGTAGCCTGATAGGATATTCGAAAGTCAACTACACTCAAATGATCCGTGAGAGCGGAGACGATATCTCTTATCCTGTATGATGCACCCGATTCAGATTCACGTTCACGTACCAGCGCTACTATATCTCATTACCAATCCATGGTGCACACAATACAGACATTATAAAAGCACATATGGAACAAATGGCCTAGTACGGAAGTTGAAAGCTTGAATGCGACAGAATGCGAAAAGCAGATGGATGAGATGGAGATGCAATGATCGGTGTCCTTGTGCACTATTGTCTGCTTATTATTTGAAGTCATTGAAAACCCAGCCTTCAGGTAAGATTAAGTAGGGATGCTCAATGAGTTCTCCAGCGCTCGGGCGGGCATCAGGTTGCCTAGCAAATTCCATGAGCCTGTTATACGAGTATCGGTGGGTTGATGCTTACACGGCAAAACATCTGTCCTTGAAATCGATGGCAAGGTCGGACAGGATCACGTCCGAAGGGATAGGGGGTGATTTCCCTTCATGAGAGACCTGAGTGTCGTGTAAGCAACGATACACAAACACAGGCGACGACCATACCTTGAACATCACTGTAAAGAAGTCCTCGTCCGGCCAGGGTCTTCTGCCAGCCCACATCTCCAACACAACACATCCCACACTCCATATGTCAACTTTATTATTGTACCCCTTTCCCTTCTGACTGCCGATAACTTCGGGAGCCATCCAAAACACAGTACCTTGCATCGCGGTATACGCCGCTTGGTCGTCATCTGCACGTTTCGAAATTCCGAAGTCGGAGATCTTGCAGACGCCCGTCCTTTCAACGAGAATATTGTCCGCTTTGAGATCCTAAGAATAGTTTAGAACAATGTAGTTGACCGTTGGGGACTCGGTTACCCTATGGATGATGTTCTTGGAATGTAGGTACGCCAAACCGTCAAGAATCTGGGCCGTAAAAGACTTCGTAACTTCCTCGTCAAATTTGCCGTGGTCTCGAAGGCAGCTCCCAACGGAGCCACCAGGAACATATTCCAAAAAACTACGACGTTTGTGATGGTTTGAGACACAAAAAGCTGCTTACTTACATGCTCAAGAAGCTTGGAGTTTCTTCGAATCCAAGATAAGCGACAATGTGAGGATGGTCCAAGTCTTTCAGTGTCTCGCTTTCCATTTTCAAAGCTTGCACGAAACTGACTTGGCGACTGTCATTTTTGTCGCTAGCGGTTGTAGGTATCTCAACCTGTTTGACAGCGATCATCTCTCCGGTGGTGGCATTCAATGCGAGGTAGACACGGCCATATGTTCCCTTTCCAATGAGTTCCCCGCGAACCCACTTGAAAATCGCTGCAAACGGAATCAGCACAATCCTTAGTTAATTAACAAATTACACACGTCTAGGGCCACCCGATGAAGTGTCGACCGTAGGTTTGTTGATGGTTGGTTTCTTCTGCGAAGTAGTGACCTCTTCTACGTGTCCACCCCACAATTTCGTGCTTCTGCGCAATAAGTTGCCATATGACGATTCAGCTCTAGATGTACGGTCCAGTCGCCTCTTATGCTCTTCGGCAACAATTCGGATCGATTTCTTGCCCCTGACATTATTGAGCCTTTCTCGGTCATTGGGTGTGATCCCATGGGATGGATCAACGGCTGTGGGTGAAGTACCTCCAGAGTTGGCTTCGATAACAGGTTTGTCAAGATCATGCTCGGGGAAGAACTCCTCAAGGCGTTCATATACATCCTCCGGAGGTGGACGGTTAGCCCATGTATGCTCCTCGAATGTACTTTTGTGTCCGTCTCGAGGTGTACGAGAGCGAAGGTCACGTAACGGTGGTGGTTGAGCAACATAATCAGGAACGGGGAAATTGGACGATGTGCCACGTGAGTTATTATTCGGGTTATGTGTGACAACTTCAAGGGCGGGACGTGGACCTGACCTCGGACTGGTACTGGACGCAAGTCTATCTTCCCGGACGATTTGACTGAGTGGCCTGCGAGACCACAAATTCGTTGCAGTAGCATAATCGTCGGAGCTGACACTGTCAACCGGAGTATCCGGTTGCTGTGATAATCGCTGCGAAGTTATACGTGCTTTGAAGTCCCATATAACCTTGTCCGCTTCCCCAGGGCGCAAAGTCGATTCGGATAGTGTCTCTTGTCCACTAGACGAGGAGTTTTGTCGTGGATCTGAGGTTCTCCCAGATGATGTGTGTGCGAGGGTGCTAGAGTTGGCTGACGTACTGGGTCTCGTGGTGGCAGCACTCACAGGGCTCCGTGGAGGTGTTTCAGGTGTAAGAGGGTGCCGCGAAGAGGAAGTGTAAGGGCCCGCCCGCAATGACAAGGGTAATGCGTTCCCACTAAATCCATCTTCCCTAAATGGCATGTCTCCGAACTTCGAGACAGAGCTACTAGTAGAATGACTTTGATGGTTGAGAGATGGCAAGGGTCGTTGTACATCCCCATCGCGCGATCCCTCGTAGCCCACGATATCACTAGAACCTGGAATCCGTTGTTGAGCAGGAGAGGTTGAATGCGGTCGGGGATAGGGCTCTTGATTCGGCGACAAGTAGGCTGCAGGACTACCCGAAGCGGAAGGCGACGACTGCGGTTGAGGAAAAGATCGAGTTGGTGTGTTTGCTTCAATATTCGTATTATCAACCACAGATCCTTGGGTAGGAGGAAGGGGACGGTGGGGGCGGAGAGCAGAGCCTACTTGTGGGTCCGTTGGTCTGATGAATGTACCGGTAGAATGTGATGCGACATGAAGTTGGGGACGACTAGGAGTGGGACGAAGCGGCGGGGGTAAGCTCTGGAGCATCTCCGTGCTTTTTGTATTTCTCAAGGCCCTGTTAGGGGTGGAACCGGAGGCAGAGTCCGCTGCAATCCAAGTGACATAGGAACCGGTTGGAGCGACCTTTCCTCCCGTTTTACGGGAGGGAGTTGAGGGCGGACGGATGGCGCCCCGTGCTGATGCTTCAGTAGCTCCCCTTCTCCGCGAAACTGACCGTGAGGATGACCCTCTTCGTGTGAGAGTCGGTTCCTGTTCCCGAGTAACTGATTCATCGGAGGCGGGTGCACCAACGCCTCCGGAGCGAGGCGTTTTCACCTTCTCGACTAGCGAATTGGGTAGGGCACGGGGCCGCTCCATACCAATCAAATCTACTCGTTCGCCATCCCGCGGAGTTTTCTCTTTCTCTCCCGCGTTAGAACTTCTGCGAAACGGTCGACGAGGTAGTGTCGGGGTGTCTTCCAGCGCAGAAGCGGACTGAGAAGGTTGGATGGCTGCTCCAGAGCTCATATCAGGCTGGCGTCGTCGATCTACGGACGAGGGATATGGTACCCTCGTAGACACTGGTGAAGAAGGCTGTCGAGTATAATACGGCATACTTGAGGACGGCGAAGGAAAAGTACCCGGTAGATTGGGTAGGTATTGATGAGGACGTAGCGTGCTCCGATTGTCTGCATCATCAAAGTCATCAGATACAGCAGATGGCTCATAACCAGTCGGATCCTCTGATGATATGCTCTCCTGCCGAGAGGGTTGCGAAGCTTTCGACCGAGGGACCAACGGGCCAAAAACTGATGGTGGGGGAGGAATTGACCTGACTGGGGAGGTAGGCAAAGAAGGTTCATGAACTCGCGCGTGAGGATGGCATATTAAAAGCTTGAGATTGCCTTCGCCGTCTCCCTGCTCCCTGATCAACCGCAGCAAGCTATCGTTCGTTAATGCTTCGCCAACAGCTGCGCGGTTGACTTGGGTACGATAAATAGCAAATCCAGAGGTTTGATCCTCATCCGGGATTTTGAGCTGTAGACAACCAGTTAGTGATGATTGCAAACAAGAGAGAGAGAAATGACCTCAGTAAAAATCCGCTCCCAAATAAAAGCAGCACTGTTTGCGGGTGTTACGTCGACTAACGTGAAAGCATGGCAGTCGTGAGTAACCATGATAACCCTTTCTTGGGAAGGCAAATTGGAAGAGGGTGTCGGAGACTATATGTAACTGTCAGCGAGGAAGTAATGATATGAAGAAAGGCAGTCCTGACATGGAGCGAACTTTCAGACTCCTTGGGACGATGTGAAGATTCCCTCCGATGCTTCCAGAATTTCTCGGTTATTTTCTGGATGCGAGAGGGTTGTGGCAAGTCAGGACGTTCGTTCACGGTCGAGCCGTCATCGTGGGTAAACAGCGTAGTTGCAATGTCAGGAGGGACTGCCTGACCTGGTGTGCTTGGGGGAGGGGTCGACTCTACGGCGTTAGAGCTTTGGCTGGAGGGCGAAGAAAGAGTGGGGTTTGAATGGGAAGAAGTAAGATCGGTTTTTACAATCGGATTGGCAGGTTTGGCAACGATACGATGTACGGTTGATGGGGGCATCGATGGAGTGGGGTACGGTAAGGAGGGGGGGGAGGTCTGAGGGTGGGGGTGAGGCGGCCCGGGAAGGCCATCGTCGCTGCCGCTAGAGTCACCAGGGTCCGGATTTGCGAGTACAAGGACCCTACGGCCTCTGTGCGTGCTCGACTTTGTGTCCTCAGACATGGTATGGGACGACATGCGCGCGTTGCCAACACCGTCCGATCGGGTGGACGGATACTTATGAAGGATTGGTGGTGGTTAGGGAAGACAAAAGAAAGGAGAAGCGGGGGGAGAATGGAACGAGAAGGGGAAGAGCAAGAGGCGAGGGAAGAATATGCTTGGCGAAATGGACCTGGATGTATGCGCAACCAGCCGGTCAAGTTGATGGGCCGTTGGAAGGTGCTGCAGGCGGCGTGGCTGACATAATCAAGATGGCAATGTCACTCCCAGAAATGGAAGGTGACGAGGACAAGCGAGACCATGAAAAAAGCGTGCTAATGTAATGTACAGCGTCGCCGTCAATAATTTATTCGTGTGCTTTCCATTACTCGTGCATTCCGATCGTATCTATTCCACTATCGCCGGATGACATCCCCTCGTGCACCTCCACCTGTCCAGGAACCTCAGCGTGTCTCTCATGCGACGGGGAGCCCACATCGTGTTACCTTGGGAAACTCCGCGCGTTCACTCAACATACTCTCTCCCCAACAGAGAAGCTTCAGAAGCTGCACAAGCTTCACTTCCTTCCCTTGCCCGAAACTATCCAGAATAGCGGCGTTGACTTCTCCCGCCGTTTTCATCCGTTGCGCTGGAGACAACAGGTCCGTTATTGCGGGTGGTGCCGATGATGACGAATCAAATGCAAGCAGTGCCATTGTTCGTTCCAACTCTGCGAGGAACTCTGGGCTCTCCTCCCCACGCGGCGCTAGTTCGTCTTGAGCAAATTGCAACGCTTCCGCAACCCGCCCATGCCGTATGTATTCAATCAGCTTTTGTTGCTGAAGGTGGAAATATAAGGAAGGATTCGTATCCAGTATCTAGACAGGATATAGGCTGATTCAGTACATTTCGCCAATCAACGTATTTCCGAGAAAAAGAAAGATCATATTGAAGACTGAAGTTTTGTGTCAAGTCTCATCACCGACTTCACCAAGTCTGAGAGTGGTGCATGAAACATTTTAATCTTTTCCCACTCTACCTTTACCCCGATGACAGATACAAAACTTACCTCAGGGTTCAAATCATTTACACGAGTGATAGCCTCCTCCACGTTGCCACGTTGTAACGCCTCGCGGATTACCATCCTGCTCTCGATAGACTCAAAGTCCACTGGAGGAATTATGCCTGCCTCATCACTGAATTCCTGGGCTGCAGACTTGTATCCCTCTATTACGAGGTAATCCATAATGAGTCGGTTCAGATCACTAGAAAAGATCATATCAGTCCTCAAGAAATAAACTAGCAGACAGATAGAAAGGATCAGATAATACATGCAATTTCGAATCTCATCTCAGAATTCAGAGAGATTCCCAATAATATTCGCATCGTGTCGAACATCAAACATGAGAAGGTACTCACTGTTTCGTAACTTGGACCTCATGAAGGCGACGTTCCCACTCATCTTTGCGTATGGAAATCTTCGGAGGCTAGATGAAATGCATGAGCACCTGCTGGGGTTGAAATGGAAAGAAAATACGAACCATGAGTGACTGGTATCCATGCGCAAGAAATTTAGGTTCCATGCTAAGTTTAGGGCAGGCTTTCCGTCGACCATGTCTTGGAGTCACTACACTAGTACTTCTAGTTGGCAAGTACATACATATCCCTAGTATCAAGCCCTAGCGATAGGTCGCAAGTCTTCGGAGTGCACAGCGAATACAAAATCACTCTTCCGTGCATTCACGTAAGTCGTGCTAAAAAAATCGTAGCTAGCAGCTCTGCGAAGGGTTGGATTCAGATTGTCGATCCTTTCGATAGATCTTGAAACCCAAGGCATGCCATGCAGAGCTGAACCCGGAAAAAGGTATAGTTTCCAATCAAGCGGAGGGACTTCAAGGAGAGGAGTTACAATTAGGCACAAAACTATCCAAGGGTCCAGCATTACGCACATTAATCACAACTTGGAAACGATCCCGCCAGATCGAATCATGTCAAAGAAGGTGTCTTTGTCTGCCGTACCACCTGGTACAGATGTCGACCATCAGAAAACAAGATTGACCAGAAAATTTTGCGCACTCTGTTTTTCCCCTCCAGAAGCACCAGTTTTACGTTGGCCCTTTTGTGCTTTGTTTATTCGACTGAGCGATGGCGTGGGCAGCGATGGCTTTCCAGTACCACGGGCGGCCTTGGCTTCTTCCTCGGCTGCTGCTGCTGCTAGCTGTGACTGTTGAATAGTATTAAAAAGCTTGACCACTATAGGCATGAAAAAAGATAGGTTAGCGAGCCAAGGCAATAAGATACTACGCAAATGCATTTAGCTTACCGCCCCTTTGTGCGACCTTCCGCAAAGATCGTTCGCTTTCGCCGCCCCAACCTCCAATCACATCTCTTACTCTGCCTCTTTCCTCCTTTTCCTTGCGTTCTGTTTGAATTACTTTCCGTGCTTTTAATTCCAGTCTGGCATCGTTTTTTTGGTGCGCCACAGAGGGCTTGAGAGATAAGGGAAGACCTGAGGGCGTATCCGTGTTGAGAAGGGACTGCAGTGTCGCGCCGAAACGCGAAGGCTCTGTAGCTCTCCTCTTGCGCTTCAATGTTTTCTTTGATTTCGTCCTTTGCCTATCACCAAGTTCGTCATCTGTGTTTTGCGATGAGCTCTCCTGGTCAATGTCCTCTGCCTCGGAAGAAACTGAGAGCCGAGGGTCGTCACTTGAAGCCACGGAATCATCTTCGCTTCCTTCCATCAACTTTACGCGCTTGTTCGTTTGCATATGTTCCTGAGTATAGTATGATGGGGGCACAAGAGTGGCCAGGCTGCGTGACGTCTGGTTTGGCACAATATGTAAAACAGGCGTTGTGTATCCTGCAGCTTTATTTACACGCCCAAGTAAGCTTGACTACTAGTATTTGTCTTAGACCTGACCTTAATTACATACGGTCTCACAACTTCTTCGACTCAGCGGCAGTTTGAGTCCCGCAAGCTGCTAAGCTGGTTCACTGTAAAGTATGCATTCCTTGCCGTCCGAACTAAAACTATACAGCGGACCATTAGCGAGACTGACTTCAATCACAACTTAGCCCAGTCAAGTAGTTGTTCCATCCTCAAGGCAGTTATACAACTAGAAGTGATTTAGCAATGGACTTCGCCAGTGCACCGCTTGGTTCCATGGATCTAACACCGGAACCAGACCTGCATCCATTGTACCCTAGTCCAGCTCAAATCGCACACTTGTTGTCCTCGAACTCCGGTCTCGGGCCTTCACAGAAGAGCATTCTTGTCTGCCATTGCCTGTCACGCGCCTGTTTGTTCGGCGATCTCTCTCTTTTACAGTATATCCTCACCGATCACCAAGCTCAGCCATACGTAGACCTCAGCACACGCGATGAAGACGGACTAGGGTTGATCAGCCTAGCCATACAAGGCTTTGGATCAGAATCAGATAGAGAGGTGGAACGCGAAGAATGTGTCCGCCTTCTCATCACTCAGGGTGCCGATGTTTCAAATGCTGACAACGGTGAGTAACTTTTGCAACGTACGTTACGTACTTACTGCCTATTCGCTCACACCTTTGTTAATAGCTGGATGGACTCCTCTTCACCATGCAGCTATATTGGCACCCCCAAGCCTGGTATCATATCTGATGACCCACGGTTGCTCGCCTTTCTCGGTGACAAGACGTCATTTGACACCACTCGACATTGTTACCGCTCACACCCTTCTTCCCGGTCGTGAGGATATTGCCTTATTACTCGAAGAGTCCATGAGGGGTGAAGGTTGGACCGGTGGAAGGATGGAGCAGAGGCGGCGTGCCCTCGATGAGCAACTGAAACACAGGAATCATCAAAGGGTCCTTTATGATAGTATTTCAAAGGTGCTAGAGGTGCCTGCTCAGTGGTGGGGAGAACAAGATGCCGAGACCTCGACAACACTTTCCGACTCAGAAGACAACGAACTTGACGAAGACTCCTTCGTATGTAATATCTTTCATGCAGACGCTTTATTAATGCATACATACAGACTCCTCCATTGAATTTCACCTCCATGCTCGCCTGGTCTCCTCACGACCTGGACAATATCTTTAATGCTGTTATCACCAATGCTCCTTTGTCTGTCAGGAATGTACAACCCGCCAATGTACTCTATCTCATGGCACGCTTTGCATGCTTGACCTGCGATGCAACCTGGTTAGAAGACTTGATCCTCGGTGCGACAGACGTTATCGAGGAAAGATTCTTCGTAAGTTTTCTCCTTAAATCACGCCCCAGTTACTCGATGTGTGCATTCAGAGCCACCCGGAAGACGTGACCTGTCTAATATTTTGGGTATATAATGTGACTGTCTGGCTCCATCTAATGCAATGCGACAACTCCATCAACGACGCCTGCGAAATGTTAGGATCATTCGAGCTCCTAGAGCAAGTTATTAACTCTGTTTTTGGTGAGTAATAGCTATAATGTGTTATTTCCCTTTGTTCAATTCTGTTAGTCTTCATTATCCGCTTCGCAGAGCGTAAGATAGACCAGCTACTGGATGCGGCCTTGTTAGAGAATACCCCGCTTTCAGCCGAGCTTGAGAGTGTCCAATTTGAATCTGAATGGTCGTTTTTGAGACCCTTCAGTGCCAAGAAGAAAAGCGGTGCTACCCATACCCCTGGCCCTCCCCAAAGTGCACCGTCCTCACCCCCTTTCTTACCATCACGACCACCTTCTCCTTCGATAAGTCTAAAAACCCCAGCCCCATCCACTCCAAAGGCACTCTCATCTTTACGGCAAACACTCTCCCGCGCTCGCGCACCGACTAACGCAATTTTCGCTGATGCCTCTCCGTCGAAAGGCTTACGAGAGCTGGTTTCCTTTCTTACTGCTCTCCACTCCCTGTTGACGTTATCGGATATTAACCCTGTGTTAATCATTCAGTTCTGGTCCCAAGTTATGTACTGGACTTCCAGTGAGTCGCCTGACTTCTCCTATGTGTTTTCCAGCTCATATGAGATAGGTGAAATTTTCAACCGTGTGCTGACCAGGAAGAAATACCTGTGCCGGTATGGATTTTGGAATCATGCGCTACCTTGTTCTGATTTTAGCAGGTCTCGAGCGATTCAAGTTGGTTTGAACCTGACTGTGCTTGAAGAATGGATAGATGATATGGGCCTTCCTCGGGGAATCGCATCACATTTCTCTCCCGTCAGGGATCTCTTGATGTGGCTTCAGGTAGCCTCTTAATTACGTCACACCCTGTTTGCTGATACTATCGTATTGTAGCGTTTGTCGTCGATCAATGACTTTTCCGATTTAGTTGCCACTATTCAAGCCATGAAGAGTATAAACCCACTTCAAGTAATACTGGCTCTTTTGTTGTTATTGGTCGATGCTGATCTACTTCGGCCGCATCTAGATGCGACGCGCTGTGCGCGACTACAAATATGAAGTCAACGAGAGCCGCATGACCGAGGAGTGTGTACAGTACCTAACGCAACTGCAAAAAGACTGGGAACGTCATAGAGTCAAGATAGGCGTTGAAGCATTGCGAAAGGAGGTAAGCTACGGCAGTGTCAGTGTCTACCAATGTTGACCCTGTCGTGCTGTCAGATCAATGAACGGGAAAGGGAACGGGATACCGACGAAAACTCCCTTACTGATCAGTCTACAAGTACGAAATCACCCAGCATTTCCACCACAGATACATCCGCGAGGCAGCACAGTGTCGACCTACTGTTCGATAGAACTTTCGATCAATCGTCATGGGAATCCGTTAAATCGCCGCAGGTGCTTGGAGAGCTGCTGGATTCACGCTATATGCTTCCGCTATTCCTCCCATCTAATCCTCGCATGCTATCTGCTGCACCAGTCAAACGACACGTCGTGGATCTCACGAGACGTACATCAAATCACCAACCTGAGCCAAGGGTCACAAACCAAACGTCAATGGGGTGGGCTTGTCGGAGCCGCCAAGTCCGTGAAGTCAGCGTTGATACTTTGCGGTGGCTTGACAGTTTCAAGCCATCGAGGTGGGCGAGACCTATATACATAGATTCTTCGACCCCTGGAGACGGCGGAAATTCTCCTCCCATTTCACCTTCCATCAACACAGATGACCCTCAAATTAATACCGCTTTTCGCCCAGCCCCACCACCTTCTACACCTCTAACTCGGAAGCCATCAACCAGGAGCAGAAATCGCACAAGCTTGATTGGAGACCAGTTCACTCCTCTCGCATTACCCTTGTAATTACATTAGTTTCAGGTTCTTCCATTTCGCTTTCATATATCCTGTTCTCCTCCACCATTCATAGTAGGATTTAATGGTCATTGACCCATTGATCTATTGCCCTTCGGCACTCAGACACGTTATCTGCTATAGTAGAATGTTAACAATGTGACTGTTTGATTCTGGAAGTAATGGACTTGGAATCGATTCTGCTACTATCGATGTCGAAGCAGCTGTGTCGTCAGATTTAGACTTTGGTGGATTGGCCGCGCAGCTCGACAACAGCACGAGAACGCTGAAGCCATCGATGAGGCACGAGCACTCGGAGTACTTAGATCAAGTCGCAGGACCATGACGGAGCACTGCAGGGCAGGCTCTCCGGTACGCATTGAACTGGAATTCATGAGAACTCCCGGGCCTTATCAGATAGTAGCATCATGTCGGCCACCACTTCGCCGTGGATCCATCTCTACAAGAACTCCGTAATATCCGTGGCCAAGCCCCCAACACTCTTGTTACTACTTCCAGGTGATCAGGTTGGCTGGTGTGAACAGGTCTGCACTCTGTCGAACTTTCTCTCGCGCCGGATCATTTCACCAAGGTTGTGACGTTTAGTTCTCCCAAGAAGGCTACAACGTCATTCACTTGATATACCCTCTTCCGGAGACTGTTTCCTTTGTAAATGTCTTGAATGATGCAGGACTAACAATGGCCAACGGAGGCGGCAATGAATATGGCCTCGTGACTTACGGACTCACGACCCAGGATGCTGACAGGATTCTCTCGTGGCTTGCAAACCCCATAGTAGACCTCAAGGTTAGCGTGCACTTTTGCCCGGACACGAGGGTTATTTCCCCCGGATTCTTGATCAAAGACTCGAATTCACACTATTTGCCGTGAGTTTGCCATCATCAATCGCGAGCAAGTACCAATCATTGGGAAGAGTTACATTTCATCTAGCATCCTCTCAAGAAACTTTTCATGCATCCATTTTACCTTTGGAGGACCCAGCTAATCTAGGTTATGCTCTGCCAACACACCTACACCCTCCAATCAAGGCATACACGTATCCGTTCGTATCCCATTCTCCCCCTTTCCCTTTCTCTGAAGGGGCTCCGGTTTCTGTCACGGTCGCGGTTGACAAGCCACGCGCCGTCAATGCTTACTTCCGTTCCGCCAACAATCTTTCTTTGACTCGTACTCTCGAGGCGCTCAAGCGATACTTGGGCCCTCATTTCAACTTCGAGAAATTATGGGACATGCATACTTATTATGAGTTCGTGGAAAGAAACGCGCCGAGTAGGTCGAAGCATTTCCTTGCACGTCAACTACCTAAACGTTAGTTCAGAAACCATGACCACAATGGTCAGACTTCCTTAGTCTCTGTCTGGTTTGGTGCCCACCTTCCTACTAGGTAAAGACGCCATACGTCAACCACGTTCCCACAATGACTGGCGGTGTTGGATATGATGATCTTGCAAGGTTCTACAAGGTTCGCACCAAAAGTTGGCCTGACTGAGGCGACTAAAACGCGTTTTATAGTATCATTTCACAACGGTAGCGTAAAAATCCAACTAATTTGACATTGGTTGACCGGAAGAAAAGGTCACTCCGACCGAGTTTGAGCTTATCACAGTCTCCAGAACTAGTGAGATTCCGAATTATTTGGCTAGCAATTCTTCTGCACTAATGTCTTCAAAAGTCGGTTCCGATCGAATTGTAGATGAAATGATCTTCAAGTGTTTCCATACCTCGGTATGTCTTGCATGTTCAATTTGTTTCGTTTCTCGAACCTTCGATGTCATAGGAAGTGGATTAGTACGTGTTTGTAGTAAACGCGGTGATTTACTCCTGATAATCAGGCAGTTTTTTACCCGGAATCCCGCCTACAGGCAAGCCGCTAGAGATCGCCATGGTCGGCGTCGTTGCGTTCCGAGGGGACAAGTTATTTTTTGAGTAAGCCTTTCAATGCGATCAATGCTTGGTTGTGGCCAATGCCGAATTTCGTCTTTCAGGCATTTGTAAGTGTCGCGTCAGCGTCGCCCTTCGCCTCTGAGATCAAGCTTGTCCAAGGTACTGGGACCAAGCCAACGTACTCGTTCAGCTTGGAATGCTTGACCCCACCAGCCTTCCGGTGGCCGGAGTGGAAGTTGCGAGAAAGGTCTTGGATCCCTTCGGACAGCCAAGTAACACCCTCTTAAAACGGTGGAGTCAAACCGAAGGGCTCCCTATCAATTAAGGCGATGAAGAACGCTGTGTTCATACCCAGGGCCTGGCGTCTGAGGCGTGAGGTTCGTAACATACTTAGATGGGGTAGCATTGCAGTGCACGTGTGAAACCTGTTGAGACGCTATGTAGCGGTGACTGTCGCAGCTCTTGTGTTTGTCTCCATCTATCTCATACTACTTCTTTCTGCTGTCCAAATATTTTCTTGTTCGCCTTGGTCTCTGGCAGTCATGGCGTATTCGATACCACACAATTATACCAGACCAACTGGAGGATATAGTGATCCATTTAATGACAGTGCACAAGATGAGCCGTTCAGCACGGGAACCCTCAACCGCGACGACACCAAGACTTTCGTCACAACTACCAGCGGCGTTTTGGCAGGGGATCCGACTAGAACAAATCCGCTCGCAGGACCAACGGAGGCAGAGTCACTCGCGGCTGACTATCGGCAGCACAATGTTTCACCTTCATTCTTGGAGAGACCCAGCCGCCTTCCTACGCCCTCCCCGCTAGGGAGCACATTGCTCAACCCAGACGATACTATGATGAATATGCCATACCGCGATAACGATTCGCCACACCGCTCCTCATCCTTCCTCGACAAGCCAGAGGTATCTTTGGTTCATAATGCAGCAAATATGGGTCAGAAGTCAACTTATCAGGATTTGGGTACGCAATTCATTACCGGAATTCATGAAGCCGAACTCACGAATTGCACAGAATACGCGGAACCCTCGGAAGACCCTTCACACCCCGTGCCAGAAAAGGACACTCCTTTCAGAGGCTTCCTAGGGAATGGGAAGTATCCCATGGAGCAGCACATAGAGGACAAGCGAAGAGGAATCGGGCGGCAGAAACATCCTTTCGTTGGTATGTGCACTCCCTATTTTTTGGTGCCTTAGCTGAAAGTCTTCAGTATATATCCTCACTACTGTCATGGTGTGCGTTTTTATTTACGAGCTGGTAGTGAATAGTCGGGCACAGGGGACTCCCGTATCTTTTAAGGTTAGTCAGGCTGTTTCGTTCCAGGAACCGTTCTCAACTTCCCTTAGCCTGTTGTCAATCCTATGCTAGGACCTTCTGAGAGCGCATTGATTAACCTAGGCGCTCGTTTTCCTCCGTGCATGAAATCTGTGGAGGGTCTGTCGACGTCCACCCTGATGCCATGTACGAAGCAAGTGTGTTTGGATCTTCGTTTGCTGAACATTCTGATTCAAGGTCTCAATGACACTGCAAACCCAGCAACTAGCCTGTGCACAATTGAAGACGTCTGTGGCTTTGGAGGGTTCCATGAAGGTACCCCAAATCAGTGGTTCCGGTAAGCAACTCCTGTCGTTCTTTGCATGACTGTAAGCGGATATCCTAGGTTTATCACCCCCATATTTTTACATGCGGGCTTTATTCATATCATTTTGAACATGCTTGCACAAATGACAGTCTCTGCACAGGTAATTATCATGGCATACCTATTTTGTGTCGCTAAACCTCCTTAGATCGAGCGAGAGATGGGTTCTGCGGGGTTTTTGATCACCTATTTCGCCGCAGGAATCTTTGGGTAGGTTGTCTAAGAATCTATATGTTTCAAAATGCACTAAGACCCTTGAAGTAACGTTTTAGGGGGTAATTTCTCTCTTGTTGGTGCCCCGTCTCTTGGTGCCAGCGGCGCAATTTTCGGAACGGTTGCAGTGACATGGGTTGACCTATTTGCTCACTGGAAGTATCATTATCGTCCCGGCCGCAAGGTATGTCGAATTGGCACCTCATTGGAAATGTACTGAATGCGGCCAGCTGGCTTGGATGACGGTGGAACTGATAATCGGTATTGCTATCGGTTATATTCCTTGTAAGTACTTGGATTGGTTACAATTGAGGATTGTTGACCAGCAGTCGGATAAAGATGTCGACAATTTCGGTGCGTAACTATCTCAGAAACTCATTTTCACTCACTCATTCTCCTTAAGCACATCTCGGAGGGCTTTGTATGGGTCTCCTCGTCGGCACTACATTGTACCCTGTTGTCAGCCCCTCGACGCGCCACAAGTCTATTATGTGGGCATTCCGCCTTGCTGCTATTCCATTAGCCGTGGTGCTTTTCGTCGTTCTCATCCGAAATTTTTACACTTCCGACCCATATGCTGGTACGTATGTCCAGGCAAACACACATGCACTCGGAGCCTTAACATTTCACAGCTTGCTCTGGTTGTCGTTACTTGTCTTGTATACCTAGTTCTTCAAACAATCACTGCCAAGGAACCGGTGAGAAGCAGTCTTCTCTACTCGTTTACCCTTGCTCTAAAAGTGTATACGACAGGTTTCACCACTACGACCAGCGGATCAAGCATATAGTTTTGCTAGGACTCTTTCACTTCACGCGTTTCGCTTCGTACATACATAATGCGTGCATTACTTGATAATTCCCCATTTACATGGACAATTATTTCGATACATTTCTGGTTACCTCGTATTCTTTTCTCTGAGAGTGTACCATCATAAAAGCATCGCTGGACTCAAATGTCGAACAGTGTTACTAGGCTTCAGTAATGTCCTGATGTCTCGTTCCCCAAAGACTCTCCTACGATATTAAAGTTCAATTCTTTTGCCAGCACTGCCTGATAAGTTTGATGCCAGCCATATATGAACATCTTATCGGACTGCACATCAACACCCTTTATATAGTATCGTAGTCGGTCCTGCGACTCCCTGCTATCGAATTTCAGGCGCCTCTCCCACGTGTCATCGTGTTCCTGGCCTCCCAATACAATGCCAGCGACCACGTTGGTACCGGGCTACAAGCAAGTCGAGTCATTTGGACCAGATAAGGATTACATCGAAGACGAGGAGGTTTCATACGTCACGCTTGATCTAGGCGTGGTAGAACCTACTCTGCTTCCGAGCACCTCCACGTACAGATTGATCGTGAGCACAGGTCTAGTTATTTGTCGGCCTGATATGACAACGCAGCAATGATAAGGGTTTGGACACGCCAACACCTTTTTTGCAGCTCTCCGGCTCGATATTCAAGGGCCGTCATGACACACTTCTCGGCACGGAGCTCCTATTCATGGAAGAGAAAAGTGCGCGGATTTCTTTTCTATAGTGGTACTAGGGCATTGAATAGAGTACAGACGATGCACAGCCAAACAAGCGTTCTCTGGTTCACATTGGCTGCACCGAACAGCGGATCCGCTTCAAGGAAGTTCAACTCAAAGAGAAAGTGCGATCTGGTCCGACGCCTTCTGAGCGTAAGGAACAGGAACTCCTCGAAGAGGTGGCGTCCATGTATGTGGACCCGGATGCGGACCAAGATGCCCCTCAGGCACCACTTGCTGCTGACTCAGTCGAGCAGTCTCGTGTCGATGGCGGGACAGGCTCTGCAGCTAAGCGCAAGAAAAAGAAGGGGTCGAGGAAGGGAAAAGAACGTGCGGTGGATATGGACGACGTCGCTATGGACATGACTTGAATCCTGAATGCGCTATTGAAATTGAGATAGCACGTCTACAGTAGGCAAAGGAGGACAGAAACGACCGGACGAGAGGACAGAAGAAGGGGGCATGAATGCACACACTCCATCGTGGGTGACAATGCATCGAGGAAACCTATACACCTATGCAAGATGTGTTAGTAGGAAGCAACAGCTGAAGTGGGCTTCAGAGGGCGAGAAATGGGCCGAGAAAATATTACCACTCTTGAGAAGTGCTGTCCGGGTGGTCCAATGGTAGCGGTTTCAGACGATGTAGTCTTATGCCGTCAAGAAGTCAGTGTTCCAGAACAGAGTTAGTGGAGCTGACTTTTGCGTTTCATATGCTATAACACCGCCGACTGAATCCCGGCTGTACTCAGTCTTGGATTGCCTGCTGCAGAGGCAAACCAGTGTTCCCTGGGCTACCAGACCTGTTAGCTGCGCCTGTCAGTCGTTCCTCTCAGATCACGTTTGGAGTCTGCAAAACACTTACCATCTTCTGCTACAAGATTCGAGCTACACGTGCTGTCGCAGTAAGTCAGCACCCCGATCGGAGAGACCTGAGGGAAACTTTTTAAGTACTTGTTCCAAACTTGTTCATGGTTGTGATCGATTGACGAGTCGCAAGCATTACGTACAGTACTAGTAGAATTGCTGCCACCGGCTTCCTTAAACACACCGCAGCTCTGTTCGTTTGTTCCCAGAGGTCAATGACTACAACGAAAAAAACTAGCTCTTTTGATCCATCATGGCATCATTTTTCTATGTTGACGGCTGTGGCATGTGCATTCATGGCTGGATTGCTGCGTCTCATTCTGTTCGGTGCGTCATTTAGCCTTGTTATGCTTGACGTGTTGCGAATGACCTAAATAGACCAGTATGACCCAACACATTGCCATGCATTGATGTCGACAGGAAGTTGGCTGGACAGCTCGTATCGTAATTGGCAGCCAGACGGCAAGTACTGTCTTTTCCAATGCCTTACCTGAGGAAAATGAAGGTTGTATCACAGGATGTATGCTCCATTCATACCAACCCAAAGAGGCTTCTCGATGCCTTTCGTCTCGTCGGGTCGTCTTTATTGGCGACTCAGTGACGCGAGGTCTCTTCTTTCAGTTCATGCACACCGTTGACCCCGAGCTCCCCAGTGAGCCTCCCAATGACGGCGCAAGACATTCCAACCATTCCTTCGTTTCTGGGTCGCAAACAGAACTCGATTTCGTCTGGGACCCGTTCCTAAACAAAACTTCTACCCTTGCGCTCATAAATTCATCGATGCAACCTTCGTCAGTTGTTCAGTCTGAACGACCCGCTTTGTTAGTCCTTGGTTCGGGGCTCTGGTACCTCAGATATGCGGACACTTCAGGCGGACTCCCAGCATGGGAGGCGAACATAGAAGCGCGTATCGAGGCCATAAATGGAGCTCGCAGCAAACCAGCAGACGAAGTCGTCTTTCTTCCGGTGGAGGAGACCGTCCATTCAAAGCTATCTCCAGAGCGACTGCATACCATGCGACCCTCCGACATAGACGCCATGAATTCCGATCTCTACCACCGTGTCAAGCCACTAACCAATAGCTCATGGTTGCAATTGTGGGAGTCTGCTCCATCCGGTCAGATTTCACTCGCTACAGTGTTCAATAGAATGTTGGATGACTCACAAACTCGTGACGGTCTTCACTTCTCTGATTCTATGGTCAAGGCCCAAGCGAATATCCTGCTTAACCTTCGATGCAACGATGGATGGCCCAAACCGTGGCCGATGGACAAAACTTGTTGTCGATCATACCCCTGGCCAGGACCAGCACAATCACTTGTGCTCGCCTCCTTGTTACTGTGTACTTGTGCTTCCCTATATCTCTCCTGTAAGCAGCAGTCAGTCACAACCATTTTTGTATTATCTAACGTGAGTATAGATACCAAATCTTGGATTTTGGACAAAAATTATCTTCCTGCAGTAATCTTCGGTGCTGCTGTAGTCATGGCCTATCTTGCGGACCGCACAGGATTGTGGCTCAAAGAACAGAAGCAGTTCAATCCCTGGACCTTTGGCTTCTTATGCTTGGTCTCGCTAGCAGCTGGTTTGGCGACAATTCGAAGGGCTGACAAAGACCTGGGATTTCTCAACCGTGACCAGACGGATGAATGGAAGGGATGGATGCAAAGTAAGTTGATTCATTTTTCCATCACCGTCGCTCTGACCACATCACTCCAGTTGCAATTCTTATATACCATTACTTGGGCGCTTCAAAGATATCTGGCATTTATAACCCCATCCGAGTTCTCGTTGCGGCCTATCTTTTCATGACTGGCTATGGTCACACGACGTTCTATCTCAAGAAGGCTGATTTTGGTTACCTCCGTGTTTTTCAGGTACGCCCTGTTATTAACATTGAAGCTTGTGCTTAGTGCCGTACCTTGCAGGTATTAGTGAGGCTGAATCTCCTAACGTTTATTTTGTCCTACACTATGAACGCGGACTATCTCTCATACTATTTCGCTCCCTTGGTCTCCGTATGGTTCTTAATCGTCTATGTGACGTTGTGGATTGGATCACAACACAACGTCAAAACCCCATTCTTGGTTGCCAAGATGCTTTCGTCAATGGGTATATTTGCGGTATTCACACACCAAACGTGGCTCCTGGAGGGGTTTTTTGAAATCCTGCAACGCGTTTTCTTCGTACAGTGGTCCGCACGCGAGTGGGCCTTCCGAGTATCACTCGATCAATACATCGTATACTGTGGCATGTTTGCCGCTCTCGCAGTCATCAAGATTCGCGAAAATCATCTTACAGATCATGCCCTCTGGCCCGTATTCGTACGGGTATCCATCGGAATGTCTACGATAGTCCTCGTGTGGTTCATGCTCTTCGAACTTGCGCAAGAGAGCAAGTTTACATACAACGCTTGGCACCCATATATTTCATTTCTCCCTATCCTCGCTTTCGTCACACTCCGCAATGCGACTCCACACTTGCGGTCATGTTCATCTCGTATTTTTGCGTTCATCGGCAAGTGTTCGCTCGAAACTTTTATCCTCCAATATCACCTTTGGCTCGCGGCGGATACCAAGGGCATACTTGTGCTTATACCGGGGACAAAATGGCGCGCTCTTAACTTTGTTCTCTCGACAAGCATCTTCGTCTACGTGAGCCATCAAGTAGCATGGGCTACTGGAGAGATCACGGGTTGGATATGCAACGAAACAAAGAACCCCCTGCCGACGACGCGCGAAGCCCCGAGTACCCAAGCGCCAGGTAATTCCCACATCGAACTAGAAACACCAGCGCGGCATCCGCAGAGATGGGTGGACCGGCTGGTAGAAGGAACAAGCTCCAGGGGGCCACCGACCTTTTTCGTGTCTTGGTCTGGTACGCGGTTATGGCAACCCGAAGCAAAGGGGAAAATGATGGTGTTGGCAGGTCTGATGTGGTTAGCAAATGCATTGTGGTCGGACTCTTATAGACACTAGTAAAGATTACATGGCATACTAATTACTAACACACTGAGATCAGCAATAGTATCTATGGACAGACATTAGCATATGATGCATCAAGTAGTGGGAGAGACGAATCAGTATTAGCATGGATGCTCATCAACACTCGTCCTTTAGACGAGGTCAGGGCTTGACTTCTATTTGTTGCATCATGTCGAGACAAAGAGAAAATGTACTCACGGTGGAGGTCAAGTGAATCAGTCGGCTAAGAACAAAACGGTTAGCATCAATAATCAGAAATAAAGAGACGGTAGAAAGCTCAGAAATTTGGGTATATGATGAAAGGTCATTAGCCGAGAACGACTTCAAAGTAGCGATTCAAGGTGATCGTCACTGCGACGACGGGCAAGAATAAAGCTCACCTGAAAAACGGACGGGCAAAGGAAACAAAGAAAAGTTAATGTCGATCGGAAAACGGCTGTTTTATGTGAGCACGTGACTGGTGGTGAGGGCAGGCTAAATTGAGCGGGGGGGCCGCCTTGAGGCTTGCGTGCTGACTTGTCTGCCACATACCATGGCCAACGTCGTCCACCCACCACTGAATTTTCTCCACGAACCTACTCGCCTTTCTACTCCCCGCTTCGGGTTTGGGTTTGGCCTTTCGCAGGGATCATCCACGGGGCCGAGCAGGCAGCCTATCTACACCCCTGGACACACTCAGCCATCTGCCTTCCACCAGTTGACCT
>JBBPRP010000171.1:0-21261 GCA_038093135.1 Leccinum longicurvipes
CTCTAAGCCAAGGAATGCAGGTGACATGGCGGAAAACCGTACGCGGCACCAATCGTTGATTGCCTTGGAGGGCAAACACGGAGTCAAGATCCCCATTCCCCACCTTCAATCTGGCTTGATCTCGCAGTAACCACAACCTTTCGAATCTGCTCTGCCGATGCAAGGGACCTCCGAAACGGAAACCATGGCGAGATTTGCAGAACCATGCAAAAGGGCGGCGGTAAAGCGACCTCTTTGCGTCGGAAATTACATTATAGAATGATTTTTAGTTTTTAGGAACCTGGACTTTGACCTTTTCACCAGTCACCTTTTTACTTTCACTATATCATTGCTCGCCTTTTTTTATTTTGGGACGGGTTAATTCGCTTGTACGCCAGGAGTTCATTACTTTGTTGCGTTTTTCATTTGGCAATGGATTATGTTCGCGGAAGCTGGTTAGATAAGCATCATAGGTATCGGCGCACAGAGGCGCCAACGTTCCAACCCCCGACTCCATCAATAATTATTGCAGAGGTTAGCCCACTGAGTGAGCATAAGACTGCGAAGAGAGAACTGTCTGCAATCGAATGACCGATCAAAGGAAACAAAACGCATGTCGTCTTACCGGTTCTGGCAACTCGGGTATTGGATAAGAACAATGCAGCGCTCATGCTCACGTCTGGTGAACGTGTGTGCTGAGTGGTGGTTACACCCCCCGGCCGTACTTGTGAACGCGAAACGATGTAGTATTTTTGCATGCCATCAGCAAAAAGTCCCAAACCCTGCAAGGCCATGCAAAGCGGTCGCCGGATACAGGTACAATGGCATGGATGATTGAATAGGTCATGCTGATGATACTGACTAACGAGGAGGACGATGACAAAGAGGATCTGCGTAGTTGCACTGAGAGTTGTACGATTTCTTAGAAAGTCAGGGCTTTCGCCGGTTTGCGTCAATGGACGGGCGATGCCGCGTGCGGCTGACTTGATGCGGAGCTTGAACGTCGGAAACGCCCGTGTCAAGGCAAGTTTGGGTGGCGTCGGAGATTCAAAAGGCCCATCACAATTTCATATTCGTTCCTCCCGCCCGCCTCCCGCCTCCCGCCTCCCGCCTCCCGCGTCCCCCGAGTTGCCAGCCACGGTCAGCCTCAGCCCCGTGGTCAGCCATGGGGAGGACCATATAAACTGGTGTGTCTCTCGTTCTCACCCTTATCATCCGACACCCATCCATTCCCCCTATCTCCAGTCTCCGCCTCTACTTGCTCGTCGACGGCGTATCAACGACGTCGTAACGGCTCCTCCCACCTGCGTTCCGCCCTCCGCCCCCCGTGTCCTCGCCAGTCACGGTCAGCCTCAGCATTGGTCGACGATCTCAGACAGGTATCTTGTTGTTCAGCGTCTCAACGCCGTATGATCCCATGGCGACAGATCGTTCACCTGGCGGCCACCATGAGGGACGTCTTCAGTTTCGTCAACGATGCCAAACCTCTGAAGACTATGAAGGCACACATCAAGACAATTACGCTTCTGATACAGCAAGTAACGGATTACTTCATCACCGAATATGCCAAGCAAAAGGACTTTTGTCAGTGGTCGTCGAAACCATGATTCTTGTCTCTTCTGATCTGTGTATACAGGGATTTGGACAGCAAAATACACGCTCTCTGATATTGGTCAGTCATCACAATAAGTCCACTTCTCTGTCGACTCCCCCAAAAGCGTTGATTGAGTTGCCTGATGAAATCTATGGTGAGTCGATCCACTCAAGAAATGTGGCGATACCAGCGGCAAATGGAAGCTCCAATTCTCATCAAACCTCTCCAGGAGTTGTGGATGAAGTTCAACCTTCCCGCCAGTCCAGCTTATCGGTCGTCATCCCTAATTTCCGCCCGTCTGCCATTGATTCGGGATCTTCCTCGTCCGGACCCGCTACACTCCAAGCACTTTACAGTCCCGGAGATGCGATCATCCGAAAACAGCATGGTAATTCAAGTTGCTTCCCTTCAGGTTCTTGCCCGCCCGCGGTCCCCGCGGAGCCTCTTCCAGTTGCATCTCTTTTTGATGACGACGTGGATAATCATAGTGATCTGACTGAACTCCCACCGGAGATGGATTCTTCACCACTCTCGCTCATTGCCCCCCGGCTTCGAAAACATTGGTTGGACAACGTACCACGGAGCTTTTTTCCTCGTCATCAGTGCAGGATGCTTCTACGAGTTCAAAGCTGAAATAAAAGTTGGTCTTCGATTGCGTCGAAATCCGACGACCCAAGGGGTACGATGGGAAAAAATACAAGGCTTCATCTCAACGGAGCTAAAAGCGGACCACTGTCTCTTCATCGTCAGGTACCGCTAGACTCTTCAGAAATGGGTCTTTGTCGGGAGGGGTGTATCGGTGTACAAAAGAGGCCTTAATGTCACTCGACGTGCTTTAGATATCCAACATTCCGAGGACCTGACTAGTTATTCCTGCTACGTTAGCAGTGGGTTTTGCGGTTGGAATGTAATTTTTTGGCGGGAAAATGCCCTTTTCCTTGGCATTTACTTGGCGTTTGAAAATGCGATTTTTATTTACAGCGTTCTGTGATCCAGCGTGTTCTCTCTATGGACTTACTCAGCTGGCTAGTGTTGGAGTTAGGAAGCTCATCAACTGCGTTTCCGTCATCATCATATTCGAGAAAAATGGGTTCGGTTGAAGGTGTGTCGCTTTCGCGTTTCGATAACCTTGATTGACGACTGTGCGCAGGTGTATTCGATGGTTCTCGAGTCTGCGTTAATTTTGACATGAACATGACGCATCCGATTTTCGCTGTTTGCACACTATTCATTGCTTTCCGCACCCTACGAGGGGGCATGTTTCACTACGGTCGTTTGTCCGGTTTACACCACTTCTGTTGATTCGAACGATGAGGTTGACCTCGTGGTCGGTCTTGATCGGATTGGTAAATGTTGCGCGACCGTACGCTCGTTTGCAATCGCAGATAGCGATCCCGAATACGATCAACTTAGAAAATGATATACATTGACGACAAGACAAAAGTCAAATGTGTCTTTGCGCTCTGCAAAGGAGCCGAAGCTTCGAACAAATTGTCTAACCTGTTCCACAACCAAATTGCCACCCTCACCGACGTCGTGGACAACAACAAAGAAAAGCTACGAAAGAGTACCAATGTTTGTCATCTTTCTCTACTTACCCTCCTACTGAACACTTGGCACTTCGCAGGAACCATTGTTCAAGGAATGGACGACCAATCGTGCAGGGGAAGATGCCGCTGACCCTGACGTGATTCTTGTCCATACCGAACCGATTTACGCTGTTCGCATCCCAGTTCTCTTTCTATCTCCACTTTGTTATAACGGCCACCAAATTCAGACTCCAAAACCCTCATCACAGCCTCCGACTCTCCGAGGCAAAAAGATCAAGCTTGACGACGGAGTTTCGACCGCCGAAAATGAAAGCTCCAATAGTACGTGCTTTATCTCCGTATTTCTTTGTACTGACTAATGATATCCTAGTCACGTTGAACACCATGTACGACCCACACAAGTTACCCGATTATGGAGGTGACTTATACCAACACCAACGATGTCAACTCCGACAGCTTGACCTACGCGACGAAGACAACCACCTCGTTCATCCCTCTCTCTGGTACGAGACGTTCCGTCCCGGAACTTTCATATCCGTCTCCGCGACCTTACATACTTACGTTTGGCCTGATCGACGAGTGCGTAACACAACGTACCTCTATTCAATCGCGTTGTAACCATCTCATGACGCAGGTGTACAATATCATAGGCCACTCCTTCCAAGTTCTTGACGCCTCCCCCTGAAAACAGAACGCTGTTATGAAACACGCGTCCTTACTAACATGATCGCGAACTCGTCGAATACAGCCTCGAACCGACTTTTCGGTCAGGAAATGACGATGTGCAAAACTTTCCATAACGTTATCCACCGGTCTCCCTGAATTGTATAGTAACGTCGTGTTCTCTGTATTGCATTCTCCTCATCTTGTATGATAACATTGTGTTCATCGTATCTTTAAAGAGTTCGTAAGTTTTGATTCGGATCTTCTTCAGCAGCGCTTGCATGTGCAGATTCATATCGCACTTTTCGATGACTCGATGAGCTCGGCAACGCCATTTATCACGTGCTGAAGCTGTAACTCACTTCTAAGTCGGCGAACTGCGCACATGTAATACGCTTGAAGCTGATGCGCATTCGTAATCATCGTAACGTAGCGGGCTTTGCCGCGCAGTTGGCCCTATCTTATATTACTAAACTGAAGAAGAAAACCGTGATTTGCGCGGTCAAGCAGACACATTTAAGCGCCAGCATGTACCGCGAGAACCTGGACGAAATCAAGAAGCGGTATAACCCTTCGAGGCTTCCCCCTCAGCCACCACCGCCCTCAACTCCACGTTTTCGCCAGGAACTTTCCACTCATCCTAGATGGCAACCTCGAGACTCGGAATATCACATCTGACAGCCGGACCCAATCTATGGACGTCCCTGAGTTTGACCACCCTCCCATCGAGGCTCTCCAAACATGTTTACCGTCCTCTGTTGAGACCGTTTCGTCCCCTCTTCGTCGAACGCCGACGGAGCCTCGCAGCCTCAGGTTGCGAGACGGTAATGACTTGCATGGCGATCGAACACAGCCTTATTTTATGCCTCAGCAGCAGCATGGTCGAAGACGAGCTCCCCCAGAACAAGCGAAGGAAGGAGCGGGAGAGGCAGGGGCAGGGGACGAGGACGATCTTCGCATGGTCGGGACGGTGCCCCGAATGGAAGTAACCCATCCCCATTCATATGAAGACAAGTGACAAACCAAAGCGTTGGGTGGGCAAAACTAATCATCGTACAGAACCACAAATCCCTATGGATTTCTGTTCGCCAAACGTCTACAAGATCTTTGGTACTAACACGAGTATCTTCGAATTACTTGTTTTGAAGCGCAAATCATGGGACCTTGTTGGCTAATAATAAAAAATGCCACTGTGGAAAATCAAGGAGTAGGTGGTAGGCTGAGCAGGGCCTGTTCCATTCGTCGCTAACTTGGAAGTTGCCAGATCTCTCGGTAAAAGCTCGATAGTGTCTCTGATCCGAAAAAGTCACCTCAATTGGGACAATGTTCCGGAACCACGTAACTATCATGAGTTTGGCTGTACATACGGTGGTGAACCATTGCGAAAGCAAGCATAAAGTAGTTCGTGCGTCTCCATGCCAGTGCGCATGGCGCAATGGTAGCTCTCGAACTATTACCTATGGTGAATGAGCGCGTGCTCCTCAACAGCATTTTGTGCAAGTAGTTGTAGCCACATTGTTTAAAGCGGACCCCGATGTTTTTGGTGGGCCACTGTTTCTTAGGCGTTTCGCTTGACGTACTTTTGGGGGAATGAAAGTTCTGAAAACGGAACACTGGTCTCGCTTTGGATGGTTCCGGTCCTTCCGGAGGGCGAAATGGCTTCCAATCGGAAGACAAGGAACCAATATCAAGTTCCTATCTGGCAGGCTGTTGTGTGACCTTGCTAGTAACGGCGCAAAGGTGCATCATTGTCTTCACATAGGAATTTTTGCTGATTGTTTTCACGCAGTATAATCTCACACGATGGTCTCTCAGCGAAATGTACAGGATCCATCTCAAGTCGGAATGACAGGACATGGACGACACTGCAGCATACTTTGATGGAAGCGTTTCTTCGCCGGATATGTTGATGATGTTCGTGTGGCATTGCGAACTCGATGCTACTCATTGCCAGATGGCCATCGCGTGCAAGGTGCAGACACTGTCGTTGCCGAGACAGTCAATGAATCCTGTTGGGGTGCTTCGTGAGTTACTATTATACTCTTGAAGTCTAACAAACGACGTGATTTCTCTAGGAACAAGACCCTGAATGGCAGACTTATGGAAGGAAAATGAATGCATTCAGCTTCACGAGTTCCACAACCTCAAATACATGTGCCCTGACAAGACTGTTGGCAAGAAAGCATTCAAGGTTGAGCCGGAAACTGACTATGCTGAAGGCGAGGGCGGCATGACCAAGAACAACAAGAACAAATGAGACAAGTACAAGGGTAGCAGCTCGTGGGACAAATTTATTCTGGTCATGGATTTCAACTCGCTCTATCTGAGCATTATTCAAGAGTATAACATTGAATTTACCACTGCAGAACGGGGTTACCAGACGTATGCAGTCTTGCCTCCTTTTGGATTCCTTTTCTGGTGCATCCAAAGGAGGAGGAAGACAAGATCCCAGAGCATCCGAGCTCCAATGTATCCCAAGGCGTCTTACCTCGCCTCATTGAAATGCTCGTGCAGCACTGCAGACAAGTTGAATCCTTGATGGAGGTCCACTCGATAACCCATGTAAAGCTACTGCAGGTAATTCAACCACTATGTATGCGAAGCGAATGACTCACAATAGTTGGGCACAACTCAGCACGATATCAAGCAACAGGCGCTCAGGCTCACCACCAACAGTATGTACGGCTGTGTCGGGTTAGAACATTCTAGGTTCTATGCTCGCCCACTCACGGCCCTGGCGACCTTCAAGAGACGAATGCAACTAGACTCGGACGTGAGTAATGATGATTCCGTACTGTCCATCAGAGCCATCGTTGATGATATTTCCCTCTTTAGGTCGTCTACGGAGACACCGACTCAGTGTTCGTCAACTCCAACGTCACCAAATTCTGAAGATTTTGGCCGATTTCAAGAAATCGGTCGACGATCGACGATCTGTACAAGCTTCTCGAGATCGACTTGGATGGCATGTTTTCCTGACTGCTACTCCTCCAAAGAAGAAATGCGCGCCCCTCAAAATTGAAGATGGGTCCCGCACTTGCACAGAGGTCAAAGATCTGGATATGAAGCGTCAAGAATATTGTGCACTGTCGAAGGATGTCTCTCAGTGAGTAGATTCAGTGCACCGTCTGGTACATATGTTTTGACAGGATGCAAATCAACAGATTTGTCTCAGATCAAATTTTGTCTGGGAAACGACGGAGATTGTCGTTGAAAACATTCTCACTGATATAGGGCCTGGTGTGCAATCTGGCAGGGTCAAAGTGGACGATTTCATCATCTTCAAGGTGAGCTTGGTCCAGTTCTTCTTTGACGACGCTGATGAACCTCGTTCTATGGCAACTAGGTAAAATCCAGGGGACTCTACCCTGATGTGAAGAACCAAGCAACACATCCAGGTTGCCTTGCAAGGGGTGGAAGCACACGGATGGGAGACCTCATTCCACACATCTTTTGCATATACCCCAGCGAAGACACCACCAAGAGTGCTCAAGCGGGCCATAGCGTGCAAAGCACCCAGCAAGTCGAAGAAGACGACGTCCATGGAGTTCAGTGTCGACTACGAGCGTTACCTGGCACACCAGGTATTACCACCCATCGAACAGTTGTGCGATCCGATCCAGGGCACCGACAGGGCGCAGTTGGCTGAATGCCTCGGCGAGTGGACGTGCGACTCACAAAGTTCTTCCTCGCTGAAAGTACGGTGAAGGGCTCATCCACAACAGTTACAAGGACTCTGCAGGATCCGAGGCAGGTACTGCACTGGTTACGCTCCACTGCCAAGTCTCCGATGCAGAACCCTTCCAAAACTCGGCACCTTTCCATGTTCGGTGTTGGGAACACCAAGGACAAACAGTGTTACCGCCTATATAGGAACAGAATGCGAGGTGAGTTGCATTGTGTCCCCCATCATCAGACAACCTCACAGCACCCGTGCATACGCATACAGTCTTCGATCCCACAATCCTCCAGCCCTATCTG
Source organism: Leccinum longicurvipes (assembly GCA_038093135.1). Classification (NCBI taxonomy): domain Eukaryota; kingdom Fungi; phylum Basidiomycota; class Agaricomycetes; order Boletales; family Boletaceae; genus Leccinum; species Leccinum longicurvipes. The sequence goes on from JBBPRP010000171.1 coordinate 7,768, forward strand.
TCCGGCATGCAACCATCCACTCGGGCAGGCAAGTCTGCAGACACGATTCGAGATTCAAATGCATGTATGTATTGGGAAGCATTACCAGGGATGCACGGTCTGCGCCGACGCGACGTGCGGGCATGGGATACATTCAGTCATTTGGTGTGTGTAGACGGTGTTGCGTGTGACCAGGTTGCCGGGGCCGCCAGATTGGAGTGCTCGGACGTCGAGCTGCACAACCAGCTGCGATTCTTTGACATGCTGTTTGATTCCGAAAAGGCTGAGAAGGTGGTGGTCGGGACTGTACATCTCGGTGCGCGTTCCTTTCTCTTTCATCTTTTGATGGGGTTGAGCCGATTGAATATCTGTAGAGGAAGTTCACATTCTCGGAAAAACTAACGGGGGAATTTTAGGGGAAATGAGGGGTACACCTGTGTCGATGCGAATGAACGATCTATACCTGGAAGATAGCTTGGCATTACTCAACGATGCCCGCTAACTAGAAACTTCAAACCTTGGTTCGCCGTCGTCTGCATTTCGATCGTCTAGCACGGTACATATAAGAGTAGTAGATGGACACCCGATCTTTTCCTTGTCCTGTGGTTTCTCGCTGTATTCCCTTGGCACGTTTTAATTTCATCAGCACGAATGCCTTACCAATAACAAGCACGTCAACAGTTTCTCCCAAGTTGTCCTGCACGAGAAAGAATAAGTGTAGAAAAAGAGAGTAGCAGTCGTACCATGTACTCTGACTTCACCTTGACCCAATCCTTGTTACGTCCATAGGGAGTATACTGCGAGTCCACATGCTTTAGAAAAAGCCTTTCTCCTCTCTCGCCAAGACCTCGTCCATCCTTTTTCTAACGTCTTGGGCAGTCTTGCCTTCAAACTCTGTTATAAACTGGATTCACCCAGGGATTGGTTGGATGCAGGAGCGTAGACTTCTTTTTCGGAATTTGAGAGACATACCATTGAGATATAGCAGATTGAATACTACTTTGACTAGAATGTGGAAGATGCGTCAATCCGTCAAGTTTCGGAATCAAACCACTCACAACATGGTCTGGGATGGTGCTCGACCTTGGATTTGTTTGGAAATGAGGTGTTAGGTACTTCCTAAACGAAGAGGATGACGACCTCGCACCACATGCAGTAAATTTCAACTTGGGTTCTGAACGGTAAATTTCCCTCTGATACGGGATCCCATACCAACATTTCTCCATCAAGAATGATTCTGTGGCTTCGATAAGTATGTGGTATACCTAATGGTTACATACTCTTCCGCTCCGATCGTTCATCAAATGCCACGTCGATGTGGGGTGTTAGACTACCATGCCCCATTACGTCCTTTCCTATAGTTCCTGTAGGCCCCAAGCACAAACAACTGATCGGGTGGGACACATTCATTCATTCTCGCCTCGAGCAGTGCTAGAAGTGCTCTTTACCACGCTTGTGCAGTTGCTTCCCTGTCCGGTTTTTCTTCAATAACGAACACGCAGCCCTCCATATCCTTGACGGATTCTTTGAGCTTGTGTTTCGGTCGCTTGCATAGCATGGGGGCAGGTGCACAGAACAACTGGATGGCTTTGTCCTGTCGTTTCCATGAGCTTCAGCTCTCGTGAGGGTCTGATGTCTGCTTTTAAGTCTGCGCGTCAGATCTGACAGCTCCCATGCCACCTTCTTCAGACCCGAACACATGTTACAAATGAATCCAGGTGAAAAACGGATAAAACCGTGTCTGGAGCCACGTCGCCAATTACAGACGTCATCGAGGAAAACGAATTCGTTACCTTTATATAAGTACGATGCGCACGATCTACTTTTGCTCTTTAGAGCGCGTTGAAGAATCTTGGACTGGACGTCTCTACGTGCGAACGTCAACGCCATGAACCATTGACACAGAAGGTACGGCCATCGGCGTCACGGCACTACTGTTTACCCATGTTCTGAGACAAAATAAAGTCGTCAAGAATGCCGTTCAGGTCGTCGACAGACAACAACCCGTCGATCATCGAGGAATGCTTGTTCACGACCTTGTAAAGCACATTCGAAACGTCGTCGGATCCTGCCTAGAACCACTGAACGTCAGGCAAAATTAATACCGATCCATGGAACTACCATGACGGGCATGAGTTTAGTAGGGACCCTTCCAGTTACATAACTGGTGAATACTGTTGTAGGAGTTGGCGGCATTGTTGAATGGGCCGTTGGTGATGGAGAACGTTACGCTGGACGCGAGGTGCGGTCATAAGCGGGCAGATTGAGGTCGTGGGTCCGTCGTGTGAGTAACTCGTCGCCGTCATGCGAGTGTAGTTTCCCTTTCTCCCCGCATGTGAGATCTTCTGAGTCAAAACGAGAAGATATTGATATTCCATATAGATCTGAACCTCGCCACATCGTTTCGAACGTTTCCTTGTCGATCACTGCATCATGACAATAATGGTGCTTATATCATATATATGCACAGTGGGGGGAGGTAGTGCCAGGCAGGGGATGATCCTGAACCCGTACCACTCCCCAAGAGTATCAAAGATATGGTTCTGCGCCACCGCAGCCTGTCGACACGCACAATATTGCAGATCGGGAGAACCAGCGTTCTGCTCTCGAGCTAGTCCAGAATCACCAGACAATCGAGACTTCGCGTTCTCTGACGAACGCGTCCGGTGCAGTGCATTCTGAGAACTAAAGATGGAGATGAGATTTTACATAGGACGCCTTGAACTCGGTATGGACGCACGTAATTGAGCATATCCCCTTCCACACGAAGTTCAAGAAGTTCGTGACCACACTGGCATGTCGATCCACTTCGCCTGCACTTCTTCCGTCTCTCTCGTATCGACGAAACACCCGTTCTCGGCGACGATGCACACCGCACTCACGGCAGCCGCGATCTTGTTGAGTACGTCCTTGACATGCAGCCCGCTCCGAACAATTGCAGCTGTGGCCCAAACGGCGCCAAAGGACCCGCGCGTCATGTCCCTACTAATCCAGATCGAGCTTTGAAAGTCAAGCAGCAAAAGCTGTTTGGATGAGTATCTGTACCGCGGCAAAAAAAAAAAAAGGCGCGCCATGTTGACGGCGAAGGACAAAAGCGGGTGAGGAAGGACGTAACAATTTGAGGCCTGTACCATGAGTCCGTGACAGTCTGGATAACGATGTTACGGACATGCAAATATTCCCAACGTGACAAGACCTCGTTGTCGCTCATCAATCACTGTCGGGCTACAGACCTGATGAAAGCAGGTAGTGTAGTGAAGGAGGAACCTGCTTCGACTCTGATACGATCCTTTCAGTGTATCGTGACCAGCAATCAGACCGTCAAACACAGACCAGAATCAGGTTACCTGGTTTTCCGTTCATGATTTACTGCATCAAACAGAACTACGACGTTATTATGGCAATCGTGGTCCAGCGACGCTCTTACCTTGTCATGCGACGGTGCGACCATTCAAAGCTAATTGCTTGAATGATCAGTTTCCAGCTCACGATGATCGTGCCCGCACTACCCTGACATACCTATATGAACTTACGGGATCTGTATAGGACTCTTTGATCTCCTAAGGCAATAGTGGAAAGGCATAGCCGCATGGGTCGCGATCAACAACTTAGCATAGATACATTGAAAGTACGTTGCTTGGGCAAAGCAATTCTTTTTGAAGTCCGACGTGGGTGTGACAGAGCAGAAACCTTGCCAAGCAACTTGAAGGTGACCGTGACCCGACTCGGAACACGAACAATATTGCGACACGTTGTCGGATTGGACATGCCAAAGTCTTGCATTTCGAACAATGCATGTCCTGTTGAGCGCACGGCTTCTTGTCACTCGATGACGCCAATCATCTGAACAGCTCTGATAATCCCTATCGGCAGCTTGATTGTATTCGCGATCACCACCACATTATCCGGCATAAGCTCCGGATCACGACAAAAGTCAAAGTCACGAAGGGCATTGCATATCTTGTGTGCAACGTTTGACAACTTGAGTGCTTCGCAAAGGTTTTGGAAAACGGCCCTTCATTATAATACCTGCTAATTCAACTTCAATAGTCTGATTTTGCCTTGATAGTCGCAAGTAAATTTGACGAACTTGAGGGCGGGGTTAGCGAGCATGAGGTAAGAGGCCGGGAGTGCGGGGAGGTGAACTGAGAGTAGAGCTCTTCATTGTGTGGATGCCGAGTCTCTATGCTTAGTCTGAACAGAGCCCAGGCTGGAATACTGAGTCGCTCCCTTCGGATCCGGAATAAATTACTACATAGTGTTACACGATGACAACGTTACCGCGACTCATTCAACTCCAATACTGAAAGCCCTGTGGCCCAGTGAATCTACATCCGAATTCTCAGCCCATGATGTTCGTCTGCGTCAACGCATGTCTGAGTACTGTCCCTGAGTCAAAAAATCTCACGACAGAGTTGCCACTCTTTGGCATCCATCGCGCACTGCAAGAGTCGAACGGCATCCTTGTTGTTCGAGATGATGCAGACACCCGTCAGAACTCCACACTCTATCGCAGACACTTGCACTTGTCCACATGGGCGACCGCGGAGATCTGGCACATCGATGTCGGCGCAGGAGGGTCAGGGAATGGAAATGTGGTAAACTCGATGGATCCACTGAAAGCATTGGTATATGTAGGATCCGTGGAATAGTATTGTAACACGAACAGACCTGCTGGTCCCGACAGCGACTAAAGAGGACCTGGCATTGATAGCAATTTCCTCTACAGCTCGACGTGGCCCGTGGTAGATTGTGGCTCCACGACCGGGCCCGTCGTTATCGACACGCCGAGACTTTTGCACCCACGAAAGAACTTCGGGGTTATGGATGCAAGTTCTCTGCCAACGATGGTCGTTTCGCAATGAACCTAAACTAAATAAGCAACAGGCCTCGACAGTATCATGTGGACGGACTGTGGCTGTCTGTGTGTGAAGAGTGGATGCTCGGGCGGTCATGCCTGCCTGCTCGTCCGTCTGATACCCTTCTCCGAGGGTCGCGGTCGGACCATCGGATGCGCGATTAGTACAGTACGAGTAGAGGCAGGTAAGGGAAACGGGGTCGCGTAGCGGTATTGAGTCCGCGATTGCTCTCGTCGGGGGGTTACCGCTACCCCGACCTCTGCCCATCTGAGATCGTTTAGGGTGCCAGCTACCAATCTTGAGCGATATTGAGGGAGTTGGCCAGGCTCGCAGAGGCGACTACGGCGATAAGAGGGCGCGACCCCGGATAGATTGGTTGCGATTCGGGATATACGAATGGGAAGGAGGGAGACTTCCTGCTCGGAGAAAAGGGTGGAAGAGGGGGCAGGGGAGGAAATTTCCACTGACACAGGTGGTGCGGGCACGTGAGGCTCTTCCGAGCACTCGCCTGCGCTTTTGCGCTGCCATGCGGTACCCACGTTGGTACATGCTAACGCAGGGTCTGCTCTTCGCCATCGGTACGAAAGGATTCGATGAAGCGACACGAGAGGGTGTCGTATGGGTTAACAGCGATATAGGACCTGAATCCCGAATATAAGATCCGGCAAACCACAGAGCGAATGGATCAACATCGGATCCCATATGCAAACACACATCTCGCTCAGAATGGGCAGCTTACCGTGACTATGACTCTCCTCTTGGCACTCGACAAATCCATGCGTCCGACGAGGCCCCGCCAGCGAGCTTGTTAAGCTCGATTGTCTGAAACGCGACTTGGATCAGGACGACCTATAGAGAACAGTCAAATGAGAAAATTGGTCCTTGAAAGCCGTTGGACGAGCTAGGTTAGGTTTAAGTTAGTCTCTTGGCTGAAGCAGAGGAATGTTTCGTTCTCCACGCCCGGGGACCGATTACAAGAAGACCTTGTTTGACTTGGGAGACAGACCCATCATACGCTTTCAATCCTAGAGACGCAGGGACAACTTGGATGCGGCAACCGCGTGCGGTGTGCTGTGATGCACCGCGCCCAACTGCTATGAGCCCGGAAGGGCGCCTCGTTTCGTTCAACCTTGCTACATTATTGTCTGCCCATTCCGGTGAATACAAAAACGCGGAAGACATGGAAAGATTTACTCAGCTCTTTGCCGCCGCTGCAGAAGGTAATGCCACCGAAGTGGCACATCTTTCGAGGAATACTACTACCAGGAGTGATTTAATTTTACGAGGATTGGAAACCTGAAACTGTTCAATCACAAGGAATTGAGGCCTTTTGCCCGGGCCACAGAGACTCTGGCTTACCTCGGAGAAACAACCTCATTTACCTGGCTTCAACTTCACGGCGTCAGCCCACGTGGGAAGAAGATATCACTTATATACTATGGCGAGGGCAACTTGCGCACTGGCAGTACTATAATAACGAGATCATGAAGACTCAGTACTCAGTACTCAAGCTCAAGGATGATCGCAGCACTACAATTATCATTGTTTCCCGATCCCTACTAGGTTGTATGAACAGCTCTGACAGTCGATTATTGCCAGTCGACTGAAACTTCGTGGTAACCAAGTCTCGTTTTGGGCCACTCACCAACCTCTCGCCGTCACTGTCGTCATGCCCTCCCCAGCTGCCCTCGCTCAATATTCTCATCTCTCTCAGTGGTGCATTGAGGACCGGACCGCGTGTTGCACCTGGACTCTGGCCGTCTCTCTGGATGCTCTCAACTCGACCTCCCTGAGGCTGCCTCGTCGAAACTCACGCAAACGGTACGCTCAACCTGAGCGCGGCTGTCTCTCTCGCCTTCGACTATTACGGCCACTCCGGCTCACCCAACGATGCTACCGACCTCGCCAAAGTTGCCGCCTGCAGCGCGTTCAAAAATGCCCTCAACTTTCTTCGTCACTCATGCACCATCGTGGCGGCTGGCGACGTATATCGCTGTCACTCGCTGGATGTACTCTCCTCTTCATCAAGTTACGCTCAGAGCTTCGGTCCGTTCAATAACGCTGCTATTTTATCAATCGATGACAACGTTTTCACCACATCCAACAACGTCACCAACCCCTTCCCTCATCATCATTTGTACACTCTTGTGACTGCCAACGACGATAACGTCGCTCCCAGCGACCTCGTCGACCCGAACATCGCGTCTCACGATGCTGACGTCGACAACCCCATCAAGCACCCTCGCGTCATCGCGTCGGTCATCGACTTTGCTCAACACGCCACAGCCGTCGACGCCCTCGCGAGGTGCAAGCTCCGAGTGGACTCATTGAAGCCTTCTTCCGTCAAGTTGAGACGTACCGGGACACCGCGTCTGTCACAACGCGTCCCCCTTACTCACAAGCACAACCTTGGCCCGTTCTCGAGCCCATCGACCCCCTTCCTGATTCACCCTCCCCAAACGCTCTCCCCTCTCCCCGCTCTGCCGCACTTGGGCATGGTCCGTCTGCTGCATCTCGGCACGATGGCAATCGACGACAGTTTTCTACGCGAGGCGGCGGGCGGGTGGGGTGCGTACCTGCAGGAGTTCGAGGAGTGCGGGGTTCCGTGGATCGGGATCGAAGATTCGGGCGATCCACCGGGTTCGTGGTTACAACGCTCAAGGACACCGGTACTCGACATACAGAGCAGCAACACCACATAGGTGGCTGCACACACTACGGCCCAGGAAAGCCAATGATAGCGCGCACGATCGCGAAGACCGGTGGTCTGGGAGCGAAGAAATCGAGGTGCGTGGCTCGTTCTTTGACACCCCAGCCTAATAAATTTGTTGCCAGTACAAAACGTCCCTAATACCTATTATCTCGACAGTCGACTCATCTTCCTCGTATTGGTGCATTCTCCCATTCGCAATGTCATGCTTGACTGCTTCGTTTTTTCACGTAAAAAGTTTCCTTTTTCCAAATTAACTGCGGGCAGCGAAGGTCCGGTTTCTCTCGCGATACTGTGAAAGCTCCCGATGGGTGAAAGCGCCACTATCTTCGACTGCTGTGAGTCTTCCTTCGTATTCGTCATCGGTTCCACCTTAGGTCGTGACATGCACAGTCGTTTGTGTCGAGGAATTTCGCGAGGCTGCTGCTTACGATCACGTGTTTCACTCTCGCGTCGTTGACACTCCATAACGTCGCCTTTGGATCGGTGCGATTGCTTCTCTCGCCATTGCTCGATACCCATCGTTCAATCTCTTCTTTGTCACTTTGTCTGAGGCCCTTCCACGTTCACGTTCAGGTTGCCACTACGACGCCTGTCCCTCGAACCACAGACATTCATCCTAGGAGTGGGAATTCGGAGAGTCGTCGTTCGACATTCATACTCCCCAGGTGCGGTAAGCCACCATTTCTCTACATGTTTTGCGAACTGAAAGCTAGCACTAGTACATGAAGGTCGCTAGAATCTTCCACCGCAGATCCCAATGTGGTGCTTGTCTCGGGCATCACGTCCACCAATTCAATGTACCTCTATTTCGTATATGCCAAGCTGCGAGACGACGCGTCGGACAGCCGCATGTTGACCAGCGCTGTTCTCACACCAAAAGTTTGGTCCAATCCTGTGGAGCATGTTTTGCCGAGGACTACCAAACGTTCCTCTACAAAGGCGCGTCCGAGTCTGCCGAATCGCTTCCATGCCCCGCTGCCCCCGTGAAGACTGCAGAGATGTCGCTATTGCGCAAGCCAATCTATCAGGCGCTCCGGCGGTTGCCTATCTCTGCTAGTCTTTCGTGGTTTAGCTGTCACGCTATCCCGAAGCTGCTCCAACCTGACGTGCTTGTACACACGCTCCCGACTAGGAAGTTGACCAGGACTCATTGCTGCATCTTGCTCAGCTGGTCACTGGCCACCTCAGACGCATAGCGGTCTTGTTTGCTACTACTTTGTGGTTATTTGCAGTGTCTTGGACTGCAGTCTCGCTGCTCACGACAGGATCGAGTACCATACTTGTTCAGAACAAATTGATCTTCCGATCTTGGATGCTCCGGACTCATCACAAATATATCTGAGCTAACTGACTCAGAGCGCATCATGGGACGACCTGCGGATGCATATCAGCTGGTCGGAAACCAAACGAATATGGCAAGATCACACACGTCATCGTCCTTGGCTTTGGTTTCAGCCTCATGGCGTCGCAGGTCGATCCTTCGACACCTCTGGAATCTGACTCGGATCGTTACAATTGTCGAGATCGCTAGCTCTTTCGTAGTCGTACCCGAGCACCATTAGGGACATCGTTGTGGTCCGTGAGATCGATCAGTGAAGGAAATATATTGTTCGTACAAAGGCCACGATGCTTGATGATTCGGCACATCTGATTCTAAATGAACAACTCAACTTGGTGCTGCCTACTCACAGTAGGCTGCACCATGGATGGTTTCGGGGTCCACGTTTCTTGAATGTACTATATGATAGAATTTCAAACAACAACTTGAAGGACACTGTTCGACTCTTGCAGTGTGCGATGGACGCCAGAGAGTAGCAACTCTGTTGCGAGATTTTTGACACGAGGACAGTGCTCAGCCATGCATTGACGCAGACGAACACGGCTGAGGATTTGGATATAGATTTCAAGGCACTGGCAGGGTTTTCGGTATCGGAGCCGAGCGAGTTGCCCTAGTACTGTAGATTAGTACATTAACTGTCATCAGAATGATCCTCGTTATGCCTTCCTTCCTTCAAATGGACGACCAGGCACTCGCCGTATACCGCGGGACAGACCAACCAGAGTTTGACGTTTGGCAGCAAGAAAGGAGTGTCAACATTTCATTCAAGCCATTTTACCCTGTGTGCCAAGTTCGTTTTCCTAGTTCGTTCAGCCATATTGATGGTACCTCGTAGCCGATAAGATAATCATCATCGGCGCTGATTACGAGTTGGTCACTCTGAAGAGCTTGCCATCTGTGATGTTCAGACATGCGGCCAGCATACGTCTTTACCTTAGTCAAGTTTACGTTGGCTATCTTTCCAGTCTGACTCATTCCTCCATCATGTATATTGCGACATTGCTTGGAATCAGGACAAATACAAGAAGCTGTCCAATTCGCCATCAGCTACCGCACCTCATATTTTTCGCCCATCGTCTCGAGATCCTTCTCCACACTGCGACGGAGTCAGAGGTGGTAGTCGAAGACGACAGGAGCAGTTCACCGAACGCAGCCTGAGTCAAGAGCATTGTCCGCCAGTTACGATATTGCCGAGTCGCATAGCCTAGCGTCACATGGATCACATCCCGCCTTTCCATTGTAGTCGGTACGTGCATCGGAATCGATGATCGTGTAACTCCTGTATAATCCCACTTTCAGCTCCCAAACCCGATGCTTCTGTTGGTTTAGTCTGGAAAGGGCAGCCTGGTAGGCAGTAATCATTGGTAGGTGCACTCGTTCGCAATTCGATGGCAGCCCCGGGAGAGTATTTATTAGTGCATGGGAAAGCATAGTAGACGAGCAAGACCTGAAAGAGAAATGGGCATGGGCTAGAGTCGATGTCGCGCGTCCATATCTCCCGATCCCGATCGCACAAGAATTGCGTGAGAGCTGCGAGTGAAATGATTCCTGCCGTATACAAGGCTGAAGGAGATCATTAACTTGTACGAAAGGTGGAATTGGCGTACAAGGGTGGTACCTAGCGCAAAATTGATCCAAAACCATTTCCATTAATGCTTCGTAGACGGCAGCGAAGTGGGAACGAAGGGCACTCTCCGATTCAAACACAATGAGACGAAGCACTAGGGGATACATAATCAGCAACACATCGTACCAGGAAATTGCTCCACACTTGCATATCTGAAAGGGTAGGAAAGCGAAAACTTCAAGGCAGAATATCTGCGGGGGAAAAGAGCATCTTCTTGAAGATCCTGTTCCTCTGGATACGTAGAGAATATCGGGGAGCACACTGATCGCAGGCAGTGCAACAAGTCAGCACGTGGTCTCGACTAAGCGTGACTGGTCACACTGCGCATTCCTTATTCCATCCAGTTCGCACCGCGGCAACCTGCACCCCGTACAAGCCTAATAATTGTTGCGTCCCTCCCTCCAAATGACGATGGGTTCGGCAAGTCAGACATCCACACCGAAAACTCTCCGTGTTCGGTGATGGCTTTCTACACAGTGAGTCCGCGCTCTCTTGACTCCCTGACAACAATCGGGGGCTGATCGATTGATCAATGATCTTCAGAGGTGCTGGCAGACGGCGTTGTTAGGCGTGTATGGTAAACATACTGCCTCCATGCTGCGGGATTCCAACGCAGGAGGGTCGAGGGCCCCGGCTGTGTCGTTTTCTGTCCCGAGGTTGCTTGATGGTCTTGTAAGTTGACGATTGTAAGCGAGCACACAGCAGACAAGAGTTTGGACTGACGCCAGTGTCCTCCTGCCGTCTAAGGCACCCTCTCCACGATATCGCAGATGCCAAGGCCTTCGTCCGGACTGGATAATTCGAGCACGACGAGCGCAACTGACTTGGTTTGATGAGCCACGACAGTCAAGCACCTCTGTCTCGTGGTTACAAACACCACACCTACTCCCAAATTACCTCAATCACCTCATCTTCCTCACTCCTTCGCTCACCAACCTACGATCCACCCAGATTTTCTGTCGGTACGACTAGACCTGAAAAGGAAGGCACGTCAGTGGCCTTGCCATGTCTTCCTTTTACAGATATTTCTCACGACCATATGAATAGACCGTCTCGAGATCCGTACTGTCGACCCCAGCACAGTGACGGGCAAGACGCTGCTCAGGTGGCGCATGCACAGTATTGTGTCATCTCTGAGTCGTTCTCGGTCATCGCGCTCGTGGTAGTGTTCATGTAGTGTGTCTGCTCCCTCACGTTGGTTCGCTGACTTACATATGCTTCACAGCTTGCCCAACTCAGCCCGTCCAACCTGGATCTTCCCCGGCGCCGCATTGACCCCTCACGCAAACCTCCTCTCGTGTGCCACGCCCTCCCGCATGCCCTGCTCGTCCTCGCCAAAATCCCGGAGAAATTTTGTTTACTCAACGCCCTTCATCGCGTCTGTATCTGTGCTCTCGAAAGCGCAGGACCTCATCGTTCAGTGTGACTACTTTTTCAGTAAATTTACAGAGCACGTCCTCGTCAGGCCAGATGCTAGCCCCAGAGAGAAGAACGAGGATATAGTATGCCCGCCGTCGTCCTCTCGGTAACCCGGAGACGTCAATGACGCCGAGAACGTACGTTGGCGATTGACGGCGGCCACCAACATCCACTGAGTTTTGTGCTACTTTAGACCTTTCTCATACTCATACCTTCCCATCCTGAAACTCCGTCGGCTCCACCGCCTTCTGCGTATGCGTACCTTGCACAACTCATAGATGACGACTCGCACGCTGCCCTCACACAACACCAATCGGCGATCGATCTCCTTCGGACCCAACTGAAGGAAAAATCCATCGCGAGCGGTAACGAGGGCCAAGCATCGTCCGCGCGTATCTCGGTAAGGTGGAGACATGAATGGACTCGGATTTACAGCACGATCTGTGGTACGTCTACTTGCTCCAATCCATTTCATGCAACATTGACTTTTGTCGGCAGCGTCTACCTTGCTGCCTCGAGCACATGGACCACTTTCCTCTCCCTGTGTCTTCTAAATCAACCGTCGCAACTATGCACCCTCTCGTTCAATGTGTTCCCCGTCTAGACGAGTATAGCCCTCACGGAGCTGCTACTCAAAAGTGTATTCTGGTACCTACTTGGATAAGCTCCACACTGCGCCCCGTGATAGTACTTACGCTGTACATGTCGGCTGTCGCCGGCTGTAACTTGTTGTGGCCCGGCCGTCAAGCGGTTCTCTCACCCGACAATAACACCTCGTCTGCGACCCGAAACGGTGCCCCTGGTTCCATGAACGGACGCAACAGATGCAGAGCAATCTTGATGCGTGCATTGAGCAAGCACTTGACGTTGCTCTCATTCGGGCATATTTGGTCCCACAGTCCAAGAACGAGAAAAGCGCACGGAAACACCATTTGCTCGGCTGTGCGACAGGCATGGCAAGGTGCCACCACCGTTTGCAAACTCGGACAATCCTGGACATACGTCTGACTTGACTGCCTGTCTCTGGAGTTGAGGATGTTCATATTGAGGAATCGTTAGCCAGGTCCCATGTCCCTCACCACCTGACTCTGGGTCGAGGATGCGCTCTCTTGTCCGCAGTCGCATGGCCAGATCTCATGTCCCTCGTCGCCAACGTACCTGCCCAACTCGACCGGCCACTACCACGACAACAACCAGAGACCAGCGGGCATTGGCTCTCGCCCGCGTGCACGTCATGTATCCGTCTTCGATCAACTGTAGTTCGTCGAACACTTACCTCCATCTGACCGGGCTCTTTGCATGCATGTCCCACATGGTCTTGTTCTCCGATGGCATACTCTCCACTTCTGCACTCGAGCCAGAGTCGAGTCCTGCGGGTTGGCTGGAGGAACTGAGGACTCTCAACGTCGGTGCGTTGTACCTGGTCCTCCTCTTGAGCAACATGACGCAGAAGACGCTTTCTCCGCCAAGGACGCTCCTGCCCATTGTGCTTCCGAGGGACCCATCCCGTTTGGTGTATGGAACATCATTCCTACTCACAGTCTGCACTGTGGGGGGT
>JBBPRP010000172.1:0-21220 GCA_038093135.1 Leccinum longicurvipes
GGGGTGATGCATGGATTGGCTGGCTATTTTGAGGCGACGCTGTATGGGGACATTGGGCTGAGCATACACCCGAACCGCAAGGAGCATGTCTCCAAGGACATGCTGAGCTGGTTCCCACTGTTCTTTCCCTTCCGGGTGTGTTATTTTTCACTTTGTGGAGTGGACGTGCGCTGAACGACAGACAATGACACCCATTTATTTTGGGTATTTCAGGAACCGCTCTATCTACCTAGCAACTCCGAGTTGCAGGTGTCGATGTGGCGTCTGACGAACGATCGACAGGTGTGGTACGAGTGGTATGCAGAATCGTATCTACCTGTCGCGAACGCGCCTCCGCTGTCTCCTGGGGTATATGAGGCTGAACGTGACGCACACGAAGTCTCTTCTTCGGACGTGGGGCCGGGCCCGTCGTCATTCTTTTCGAGCGCGACGTCGACACACGTCGCTGTCCCCAGTCCGGTGGTGGATGCGGTCGACGTGTTTCCGCTAAGCGAGCCGCGCGATCGGGCTGAGCATCGCCGGGATGGGATCGTTGGCGTGGGCGTGGGTGCGACGGCGATGGGGGTTGGGAAGCGAAGAGCGTGCGGAGGCGTGGTCAAGATTGGGCAGACTGCGTTGCATAATCCGGGGGGACGCAGTAGTTGGATAGGTTTGTGACGTTGACGCTTGGCAAAAAGAAGAGACTTTGGTGCTTTGGATTCGAACCAAAGTGGAGCCAATGGTAATCTGAACGGTGACATGATTGGCATGAGATCTTGAGGGTGTCTGGGATCCGGGCTGTGACGTCAAAAAAAACGACATCATTGGATCTCATGGTTGCCAAAGTAAAATTAGATCCTTTTCTTTTGACTTCTCTTCATGCCCGCTCTCCAAGTGGTCTGAACGAATGTAAAGAGTTGGGTTGGCTGTCTGAGACTCTATCCAAGTTGTAGACGCCGACGCCGTTGGTCAGTGGCCGCAGTTGGATAAGCGATCAGTGACGTTGACGTTTAGCTAACTCTCGTCGCTGGATTCTCTGATTCCCATCAACCCTCGCGACAAAAATAGGCCGCCTTTTTTTTTTAGCTGCCCGACTGAATCCAAAGTGGGGCCAATGGACCACGGTCTGAACAGTGATCATAGTGATAAAAGGCTCAGACTGAGATTCCAGTCGTCCTCTTCAACGAGTTTCCAAGCGGCCTGACAAGTCTGACAAGTATAAAACCCGGGACGTCTGGCACCAGCCTACACTTCACTCTCGTACGACGGCCTAGCAATTTTCAAACTCCGAACATATCTCGGTTGCCCGAAAGTACGTTTCTTCTTCAACCTCTTCTTCTTTCTCACTCTCCAACCTTTCTCTCTCTACCTCGCGGTTACCCCGTTTTTACAACCACCACCACCCACCACAGCGAATCGTCGCGCGCGCTCTCTAAAACACACTCAAAATGAAGTCTGTCGCCCTCATCGCCGCTCTCGCCGTTATTCCCGCCGCTCTCGGCTTGACCATCAACACTCCGTACGTGTCATCCGCGCTTTTTTTTTTTTTTTTCTTCGCTCTTCGCTAATCACTTCTCCTCGTGCCCACTCTAGTTCCAATGTTGTCCAGTGTCGTGAGTGTTGGTTCTTTGAGGAATCGAACAAAAGAGACTCACTTTTTTCGATTGCTTTTGTGCGGTTGACGTGAATAGAACCCATTCAGTTCAGTTGGGCTTCTGGCACGGCTCCCTACTACTTGACCCTCATTCCTGGTAAGTCGACCTTGCGTTTCTTTTTTCCACAGACACTCAATCACGTTTTCGATCGTAGCTGCTCAGGTCGCTGCCACTCCTGTAAGCGACCGCGTTTTATTTCTTTTGGACTTTTCGTTTTCGTTTTCTGATGCACGTTCTCTAGATCAAGCAATTCCCTACTCAGAGCGGTACTTCTTACACTTGGGATGTGGATCTCGGGTCTGGCACTAGCTTGTAAGCATCATTGCTGCTGCGTGTTTTCTTGGGTTTATGTTAATGTTCCACGTGTAGTACCATCGCTTTGAAGGACAGCACTGGCGCGACCGCGTACTCTGACATTGTCACTGTTGAAGGTGGAACCGATTCTTCCTGCCTCAACAGCAACGTTACGGAAACTGGCGGCACTAGCGGTGGTTCCAGCGGCGGCTCCTTGCCCTCTTCCACTTCGAGCCCTTCTGGCTCTGGACATTCTGGAAGCTCGAGTACCCCTACCTCCACCGCCTCTGGTAACACGTCGACCCACAGCAGTGGTGCTGGTCGTCTCGGCGCGCCCGTTGCGTTTGGTGTTGCTGGCGTCTTGGGCTTGGTTAGTGCTGCGCTGTTCTAAGCGTTAGTTCGACTGCAGGCGTTGTGAACGAGTCATTCTTTTGGCCACGAGGGACGATGATTATTACCGAACCAGTACTTTGACTGTGATCGTCCAGATTATTATATACTACCACTTATCGTTGCTGTGACAATGATTCTGTCATTCTAGGTGATTATCGCATTTTTGGTTTTGTACTTTGAGTGTGGTGTCCCGTTTGTGCATTGTTCTGGCTTAATTAGCCAAGGAAGTAGGCGACACGAGTCTAACGGCTAGGCAAGGTTCCTCTTCGCGGCATCCCTCTGACGTTTGCAAATACACATTCAAGCTCTCAGGGCTCAGGTTGGTGAGAAACGATGATGAACGAGGAATAGATTGAACGGGCGGAACATCTGATGGCGTCGTCGTCCTTAGTACCTTGTATCATTGTCATGTGTACATAGCAGGAGATGGAATGAGTGGTGTCGTCTAATTGTCTTGCCTTCAGAGGCCGAGTAGGGGGAATGAGGGGAAGGAAATACATGCATTTTCACCATGGTTTATACAGTCGACTCCCTCCTAACATATACCTGTCAGGACGGCTCAAAGCGTATGCGCTCTAAGGGAGTATGGATTATTGGAGAGACTGTAGGGCAACAAAGAGCTGTTCGGAAAATCCAAAAACCTATGGCTTACGTGACAGGAATTTACACACACTTGCGCTCTCCATAATGGCCGTTTTACGATCGAACACATCATCACGGTAGTAGGGTCACGGAACTCTTCCCCTTGCACGACTGATTATGTGAGGTTACAGTCGACTCTTCCCTCATAACACATACCAGAGATGACTAGAATACGGTGACTCGTGACGGTCTACCTCCATCTCCAGCCCCCGCCCGGCATTGCAGTGGTTCCAGAATCCAGGCACACGGACCATCCATCCGGAGCAACGCGGTGATCAGTGACGACTTGGAACCCGGCCCGGATCGGAACTTTGAGTACGTCCGTCGCAGGGTCCGAGGAAAGGCTAAATTGAAGTGGACGGAGAACGGAAACGGACGAGGGAGAATGAAGATTGGGGGTTTGATAACGTGTGTTCTGTGGATGTCGTCGCACATAGTAGAATGCTGTCGTCGCATCCCAGTGGCGTGCGCCGCGCACATGCGGTCGGCGGGAGCGAAACGCGAGATTCGGCGCGAAAGTAACCTTGTCCTGATGATAATCAGTGGCGTGATAGCGGTGGCGGTGGGGTCGTTCTGTGTTAGTATCATAGGCCCAAAACGAGAAAAAAGAAAGAAAAAGAACACGAGGGTGGACAAAAGCGAAGCGGTTCGCGCGTCCGCTGGGAACCTTGATGGGTTCCCATCTCCGCGCGTTGCCCTGAAAGTTCAAAAGTTCTGGCGCCTTTGCCAACTCCAGCGGCAGCGGGGTGACTAGGAGAGAGGGAAAGAAGAAAAAAAGGGGACATGACGAAATAGATTCAAGAGTAGATCTTGGAAAGTCATCACCTTTGCAAAGAGAGAGGGGGGTAGATACAGAGAGATCGAATTAAGGCAAGGGAAAACAGAGCAGAGAACGAAAGGGAACGAAAAAGGGCAGGAGAACGGGAAGGAGGGAAAGAGGGGAAAGAAGACAGGGGGACACGTATGATGGTGTGTGTACCCTACCAGCTCGTCGTATGCTCCCAGCATCGCGTGCGTGTTTGTCTGGAGCAAAATACCACTTGCGCTGGCCTGTTTCTGATGGTGGTGGTGACGACGGTCGTCTCGTGGTCCGAATGCACACCCACCTGCGGGTCAAAAAAATCAATTAATAGAATAGAGAGGAAGAGAGGAATGGTGAATGGTGAATGGTGAAAAGAGCCGTCCCCTCGTCGTCCGGACATACGATGGGACCATTGTGACGTGGTTATGGGTCTCACCTTCGAAGTTTCAGCTTTCCATCCCAGCAACAACGACCAGAAGAAGTTGGTGGGAAAGAGAGCGGTGGAGAAATAAAAAGGACGAAAAAGAACCCATAGTGCGGACCCGAGTCATCATGTTTGCTAAAGAAAGGGAATAACAACAAAAAATAAAAAAGGGGAGTGCATACGTAGCGACCGATTTCGCTCGTAGACCGGCGCACTGAGCTAGTCGCACGCCATTCAGTTGCCCTCAAACGCAGGGGGTGGCGTTCCCGTGCATTTTATTTTCGGCGGTGGTCCAAAATGGTACCCAATGGTGGACCGGTAGACCGGCGCAATCGTCTTCTCAAGCGGTCTTTTTTTTCTCCAATATTCGGGGAGACGTTCCAGAGATTCAATGACGCTACGCTTCCTCGAGCCTCGTGTGTGATCGGGTAGGGATCCGAGACGAAATGACCGATATAATGTATGAGCGAAAAAGAAGTGAAGCCAGCCCCGCGCTATTGACGAGCGAACGAACGACGGGGCCACGTCAACTGTGCATGGTTGAGGTTCCTCTTTATCTTGGCGCAAACGCCAGGAAGCCCATGCGTGCGATCGGAGGTGCAGAGAAACAGCGCTGACTTCTCCGCCGCAACCTTGACTCGGTTGCGATCCGAAAAGTTATTTCAGACGTTGGTCGGATCCACGCCGTTGTTCGAAACGACAACGATAACAATAACGGAAAAGGGAAGAGACGTTTTGACATAGAACGCGGTTGATAAGTACGCGATATGCGATTCCAAGGAGGGACCGCCAGATGTCGCACGAAGGTCCTTCTTGAAACGGATACCCCTTAGAATGAGTCATGTTCGGGCGGCTCATAGGTGAGTGTGTGAGAGGGGAATGTCGGTGAAACCGGCTCGACAGAGGGGAAATGGGGGGTACGAAGGATCGTTCTTTCGCCGTGGGGCGATGCAATGATGCAACGACTCAAAAGGTTCTTTCGTGCAACTGGGTCTTGAAGTTTCTCGAATCATAGAACACGGTGCGTGAAGAGAGAGTTGGAGGACATGGTGGGGCACAGCACAAGTGTTCAAGACTCAAACTCCTCAGACGAGTCCAGAGAACCAATCCAAAGATAATTGATCGTGGTTCAGCGATGATTGACAAGCTTCCTCCACGTGTTGCTTGGCGCAATCATTTCTCCGGCGTCTACTTGAGTAAGCCTAGGAATCATATCAAATAATGGACACAACCAAGAACCTACCAATGACCGATGCTGACCAGTGATCACAGTCCCCGACCACCCAGCCATTATGATCAGTGACGTTGACCTTGAAGCACCTGTTATCCTTTTCTTCTTCTTTGTTTGTTTCCCCGTGTAACGCTGGTTATCGGAGGTCCGCTTCTTTCAGGGTTTTCAGGGCATCTATCGGTACCCAGGACCGCCGTCGATTGGTACATGTGTCCTTGTTACGTGCAAGCACAGGGGTACGTGACGAAACGAATTCGTATCTGACCGCGCAAGTATTCTATCCCAATCGGCTCCGAACAGAAAGGGTAGAATGATAGCAAACGTTGATCTAATCAAATTTCGTACTGCGATTCTTACCTGTGTCTTCTACCGCCTCTTGCATGTGTGGACGTGAATATAGAAAAGTGATGCAGTTGACGAGTCTTCTTCTTCTCAGAGTACAGCTGGCGGACGGGGATCAGGAATAAATTGATGTGTCCTGGTGGCCGTTTTGATAATTCCCTTTGTTCTTTACGTGCAGAACGAACGACTAAACGTCGCAGCTGTCGTGCGTGCTGTAAGCAACGTCATTAGACATGCGTAAGCCGTGTGGCAAAGTGGACAAACAAGGGTATGCGCGTTGAAGACAGAGAACCGGGGTCTCGGCAGAAGACGTCTGTATGTGTGAAACCTGGAGGCAGAAAAAACGAGACTAGCGAGAGCGACAACCTAAGTATCTGAGTTTGAGAGCAACGATGACAGTCGACAAGCGGGGCTATCTTCTTTCGGCGATCGCCTCATGTTACCGTCGTCCAGCAGGCAATTTCTGCAATCAGGCTAATCTCGTGTCGTGATGGAATTAAAAATGCCAGCCGAGGTCAAGGGTGGATGGCCTGCAGCGGAGGGCGATCGATCAGGACCGACGTTTATCGATCCAAATTCGTAACTATGAGAGTCGAGTGAGTCTCGCCACCATTGTTGACTGCATGCTGGTACAGAATCGCAATTCGAACCTCGAGACCACAGGAGCTACAAGAGAGAGCAGATTCTCCTGAAGAATCTCTCGGAACCCGCAATAGACCAGGGAAATTCCCGCGAAACAAGGACCACGTGATGATGAATTGTGCGAGGCAAGCTGGCACGTTCATCGAAGGACCCGGGCCTGCTACGCCTTGGCTCCATTGACGTGAATGACAGAGATTCTAGAGACACCGTGCTGCTTCGGCAGTTTCCGCCCCGGTGGCTGTTAAAAAGTAGACGACGTAAGTAGTAGGTCACGCATGACCTTTTCCGTCGTAAACGGTATGAAGTACGCACTGAGCATTATGTCTCCGAACTTGATCATCTCGCTTGATAATGGAGAAGAACGTTATGGGGTTCGAAGCAGGTCTGCTGTGGGACATCACGAATGCTCAGCGGTCAACGTGACGATTTATTTTAGAGATTCAGTGGAGCCACGAGGTCAGTTATATTTTTGGCGTATCAAGTGGCCAATGGCCGAGAGGAGTGGGAAGACCCGGATCACGGCCACTTGGCCGGGCCAACTCGATTTCATGGAGGCTTGCAGCGTGAATCAACCAGGGGCAGGATTCTCACCTTCATGGAGGAGGTCGTGGTGCCCAGCCTGAGCCGAAGGAGAGGAGCCTGAGGGTTCTTTGATGATCGTATTTGTGTGGTGATGCGGCCCCCCCGTTGAATGCTTGAGAGGAGTGATGCGACGCTGGTGATGTGTGTGACATGGATGGTCGCTTGTTGTGGATGGGTTCGAATTCCTCCGTCCTTCTTCCTGTTTCATACAGATGAACTGATTCAGAGCGGTACGACTTGTCCGCGTTCTTGGATGTACGACACATTTGAAACTCGCAGCAGTAGCTGAGAGCAGTGATCCCGATAGTGACGGAGGTCTTCCCAGAGTTGGTGAACGCTGACAGAACGCCGGGGTCTAAATAAATTTGACGATCTCGGAGAACAAACGGTAGCGGTCAGCTGCCAGCCCAGTGGGAACGCGATGAGTCAAATGAGGCTCTTGGCTTTTGAAATTTTCACTACCTGCCAGGAACGGGTCTCCGCCAGAACAGAAAGAGGACCCACGACCACCACGATCGACACCATCAGGGACTCCGGAGTCCCTGCTGATTGTGCGTCAGCGATGATACGAACAAAAAATGAAGACGCTGAGCTTGCTTCGCGTTGTGCCATCATGGCACTGTCTCATGAGCCGATGATAGTGTACCAGCCAATGCCATGGCCCATTCGGCCAAACCAGACGGCGACCACTGAACTTCCGAGAAGACTGTCAAAAATTCTCAACCTTCGCCGCAATGGCATGCAACGTTGTGGGTGGCCCACGCCGACCATCATGGAGCGAAGGGCAGGCAGCTTGGCATCACCCATCATCACGTCGACGTTAAACGTTGAGGACCAAGGTTTTCATTCTTTACTCAGATCGATCATGCTCACCGTCGCCCCGACTCTCCCGTGCAAGCCAGTGGCGTGGTCAAGACTCGCAGCTCGGTCAATTTCACAGCATTGGACGGAGTTAACACTGCCCCTTGCATCTCTGTGTCCTAGATCCATCTGTGTCCAAATCAGCGATCGATTAAATGGCTAAACGGCGCGGCGCGCGTTTGTTTCCTGTTTTTCAGCTCGCGTTCCTAGTCGCTTGACAGGCTGCTTTCCATGAGGGGATGTGCAATGCCCTTCGTCCGGCCTCGTGCCAGTTTACCCTTCCTGCCCATTTCGGTCTTCTTATCAAACAACCTTGACGACGTGGCACCTCCACAGCGCAAGCACAGACTTTTTTTTCCAGATCTTGCTCCTGCAAGGGGAAAATCAGGGCGTGCACTCCAGCACAGCTTCGACATGGCTCCTCTTGCCCTCCCTCGAACAAGCGCGGCCTCTACAACATGGTTCGCACTATCACTTCTCCCACGATCACTTCGTACGCTCCTAGATTCCGCTGCCCCGAAGGCGCCCTTTCTTACCAAATCTTAACTGACTATGCGAGGCTATAAAGACTTGGCCCCTCCGTCTGTCTACAAGGCCATCCAGAGTCGTCTTTAAATCATCGCCGCCATTCGCCTTTCTTCACACTTCCTCTCCGCCGACCTTTGTCTCTTCTCGTCGTCACCCGCCGAATCCAACCGAAAATGTGCAGCATGGAATGGTGAGTCTCTGGTTCTATCGTGAGCCGGTACACGTTCAAACCTCTGGTTATTGTAGCGTCGGTGATCAGTACAGGGGCTGTGGGGTAGGCCTCTTCCGGCTGACACTCAACTCACGTTCACTCCTGTCTCCGCTCAGCACTACGTTCGCCTTTATCAGACAGGCATCACGATCGACTGCGGTTCTCCGAGATGCAAGCTGAGCCCAGCACATATGCACAAGACGGCGCGAAACTGTGGATGTGTCTCTGTACGTTCTTTCGCCCCCGTCTTTCCTCCTCGTCCGCATCGCGTCACAGTTTCGTGCTCGTATGTTCTCCTAACGACCATCCTCGTTTTCGTTCACCAGGAATACACCGACTACAGACGCGTACGCAACCTGTTCCAAACCAAATGCGAGGGGTGCCAATACCCAGACCAGCGTCTTTGGTGACGTGCAGGCGACAACACAGCGCGCCAGATGTGCGCGCTTTCTGTTTGTCCCCGACCTCCACTTCTGCCTCTGGCCACTCCTTCGCCACCTTTTACCGCCACTATCACCACCACCACCGCACCGCCGCCGTCCTGTGCGTATATGGGGTATGGGTAAGAGAGCTCTGCGCCTCCCCCCCTTCTTTTCCGGACCGTAATCCCACAGCCCTGAACGAATAGAGATGATAGGATGATGATCTTTTCATGTATTGTCGCGTCGATGTCGTGTCGTTCTGTCGTCTTCATTGCGTAATTTCTGTGTTTTTACGTGATCGAGCGCGGACTTGGACATTGCTGTTCCCCCACCCCCTGAGAAGGCGGCGTGCCTCGTGACGTCGTCGCCACCGTTTCGGACAAGTTCACGGTTTTGGCTTGGGTTGGTTCGCTAAGCCAGAGAGTTACTGCCAGAACGGCCCTTTTAGTGGGTCACGGTACCACTGACAGGATCCGGTGGGACTGCGGTGACTCAGGGTGGAGTCCAAAGTGATCTAATAAGTGAACCCTGTGTTAGATCCTTATGAATTGTCGTTTTGCGGCCGACTTCGATAGGCATTCCCAGCAATAGAAACTCCTCGAGCTCCCTCATTGATGCGGCGCGAACGAGGACCAATGTATGTACATATATTAAAAGAGGGTGCCGGTGATAATAATAACGATAAAAGACTACAAGTAATAAATCGAGCGCATCTTGCCAAGTGTCACGCGTTTCGAACGCACATGCGTAGCGATCCAATCGACATCCAAAAAAATAAAATAAAACTAAAACCCAGATGCAGAAGCCTTCAACGTGTTCAAAGCAAATCGAAAACGTTTGTTTGAATCAAGTTGACATAACGAGAGTCATTCTAACAGTAGTTACACATCAATGACAAGTCGACCGGTGTTCATTCATGACTGCATGTGCTGTTGTACTACTAACACCCGCGTATAGCAGTGCAAATATTGGTTATGAGATTCATTCATGATTTTAGCGCAGTACAGCCTTATTTATGATGATCGCGCCAAAATCATTCACGATTACATACAGATTATAATTACATCGGTAAGCATCGGAAATACGTACATATATACGTACGGAGTCGACGTGTGTTGCCAGTGCCTTTCCCCCCCTTTTTTTTGCATTCCCCCTTTTTCTCCTTTCGAGCGATCCTAGTCTAACTATATGCGTATAGAATCCGTGCAGCAACCGTGCTCGAAGCAACTTTGAAGTAGACAAAGAAACTAAAAGGCCGGTGGACGTACTAGGACCCCGTATCTGAACGAGTTGTCTTCTACTTAGATCGGGATCGATCATCGATCGATGAACTTGAATGCAGCAGCGAGCAGGACGTACTAGCACGCACGAAACTCTACATATACCGTAACTTGATCACGCTTCTGCATTCAATCAACGGATCGATACAGTCATGATGGAACTTAACTTATCCCTTAGCTTGGGCCTGGCACGGCGTGGCTTGACCGTCCGCGCCAAGTACTGGCTCGTATCTGAGTTTCCAAGTGTATTGTTGGTTCTTTTTGAATAGAATCCTGACTTGGCAAACGTCCACCGCCACAATCAATAGGCAATTGCTCTGGTTAGTAGTCGAAAATCAGTTCGACCTTCAGGTCGAGTACCAGCTTGTTACTTACGGGTCGGTTAAAACAAGCTTCGCCTTTAGAACCTGACGCTAGCCCAAATGGATTTATGCATGATGCACTGTTTGCATCGAGCATCGTGCGCCTTCAAAAAAAGGTCTAAAATAAAAATAAAAATAAAATAAAATAAAAGAGGACAGTGTATTTTCCACACGAGATCCATCGACCGCTCGATCGATTCGGAGCCCGTGCCCGTGGAGCGTGCCATGCATATCGTTGAATTCCGTGCTTCTAGCGTATCGTGAGACGGTCGGGATAACGATCACCCACGAGGCAAGGCCAGGGTGCGAACGAGGATGATCTTTTATCAATCTATCTGTAAGCTAGACTGGTCGCAATGACTTGTCTGCAAGAAAAAACTTTTTGAACGACCCTTGATTTCCTTTTGCATCGACCTTTTGAATGCTCTGATTGGAGGACAGGCCTACGAAAGAGCGTTCAGCGTCAACGGCTTATAAAGTCTTCCGATCATGGTGAGTACAAACCCTAGACCATCTACCTACATGAACGGCATTCATGACCAGCTATTGAGAACGACACTGGCAGTGCAATCCGTAAGTATGGGTTCGAGATCAGACGGAACCATTGAATGCCCCGATTGGAAATCGGGACGTGGTCATCTGCCATGTTACAAACATTCGCGATGTGACCAACAACAACGTCGTGCGCTACCACTACCGCCAAGCAAGTAAATGCAGCAGTATGTCAGCAAGAACCCTGCCACGTCCTGTGCTAAACCAGGCGCTCGCCATCATGACAGTCGGACACCGACAAAACCCTGTCATTTCGAAGCAATCTGCAGGCATGAATATTAAAACCGCTTGCCCCCACGCTTGATGGGCTGACGGAGTCCAGGGCCCCCTCTCTTGACATGAGCACCCACTTTCTCTTCCGCGCTATCCTCCGAAGAGACCGCACAGTTTTTCAACTTCTTCTTGACGGGCCGCGCGGGGGACAATTCCGTATCAGACGGTGCTGCTTTTGTGACGCTCCGGCTCCGAGAATTGCCCGAGGAATACGGAGCTTCGCGTTCGCGTTCCTTTTCCCTTGATGGCGTCGGCGACCGCATGGGTATATCAGGTTGTCGATCTGCGCCGGACCCTGGCCCTGGAATTGGCCGTGATGGCAGGATCAAGGGATCGTCTTCCGGTTCTGTGGCTGAGCCGGAGTCTGCGGTGCGTTTGATGGGAGGGGGGCTTGACCTTTGCGAGGGTGCGACACTCGCTCTTTTGGAGCTTGTCGAGGCGTCACGGCGATCCTTGGTGTTCGATCAGCCGTGTTAGGATCTCGACATGACAGAGGGGCCCACATTTGGTTCTAGCGTGGGTGTGCGCGTGGTTTTGAGGAACTCGGACGACATTATCTTTAGCATTGGCTCGGGAGGGTGTAGTACTGGGGAGACGGCGTCAGTCGATACATTGGCTATAGATCAGGTATGTAAGAGGGCTGCACGACGGAAAAGTATGAGCAACCCACGCGGGTCCGGAATGAAATTGAACACTGCAGTTATGCGCCTAATTGTCGTGGCCAGACGTGGTTTCGACAATGCATTTTTAATGTGTGTGTCGACTGCTCTACGTGCGGTTCGCGCGAGCTTGTCTACAGCCTGAGAGGGGAGGAATATGGAACCAAGTCAGAACCGGAATGCTGTGGATCCACGTGGCTGGAAAGGATTTTTACCTTGTCGAGATCGGTGGAAGGGAGATCGCCGACGACGTCTGGAGATGAGAATGCGAGATGGTTCGCGGTTATCATGGGTATGATAAGGTGCTTTGATATAATATCGGCCGAGATTTTGTGACCAACGAATACGGTTTCCCAGCGCCACTTGAACGCGTTGCACTCCATTTGAAAGGCAATGTCCTTGCAAGGTCGCGCATCAGTGGTCGAACAGCCCGTGAGCTTCGGGGAAAGAGTACCCCAAATTTAGACTCGGCGGCTTCAAACGAGAGTTCCGGCATGCCGCCAAGAGTATGCGCACGAGATAAGAGATCAAGGGAGCGTGTTCGCCATGCTTCTTCCTCGTCGTCATCGAAGGATGGCGAGACGACCCGTTCGTTACATTCACGCCACCGCCTTGCGAACTGCTTGCTTGACAACGCTAGGGGACGAAATAGAAAGGAATTGGCATGGTTAATCACCGACAAAGATGGACTGACCTTCTACCCAGGTCCGTTTTGTGTCAGTAATCATGATGGTGCAAGTGAGATCCACTGTGGAAGAATGAAACTTCTGTCCAATGAGAGTTGTGGCAGAGTGCCGTTGAGGGTGTGCGAATGAAAACAAGCAAGAAAGCACGAACGATGAGATAAGGGGTCGAAGTTTGGGGGTCTACTTTGACGAGCCATTCTTTTGGGAGAAGGAGATCCTGTTTCAATATTGATGAGATGAATGTATCGCGGAAACGGCACACTTACCTCGTTGAACGAATCCATGTAAAGGATAGATCGGAGTTTGAATATGTAGTGCACGGCTCTCCGACTAAGACGCTCCCAGGCAGATCATGGACAGCGAACACGGGCAGAGTTGCAGTGATGACCCTGATTCAGAACGTTCCATCCCCCGCTGGCTTCCGCTGCGGCTCAGGGTGCTGCAGACGTCCATCTTGCACAAAGATCTCAGCCTTGCCGTGCTCGACGCCTACGAGGAGACGCAAATTGGACGGGATGTCGGTCCCGCGGGAAGCGAGACGCCGAGAATACGGCTGAAGGAGATGTCCGTGTCGAAGCTGCATGCGACGGTGTTCTGGGACAAGACGAGAAGGGAATGGGCGGTGGTGGACATGGGATCCAAGCACGGCACGTTCGTCCAGCCAGGCCAGCAACCCGGCGCTGAGCCGGTCCGTCTCTCCCCTCCGCGCATGGCGAGTATACCACGTCCGTTGCACCACCTCGACCGACTGATTGTCGGTAGCACCACCTTTCTCTGTCACATACACGAGGACCGTGCGCCATGTGCCGAGTGCACGTCCACCGACCAGGGCGTCATTCCCTTGTTCGCCGTCCCCAGGGAAAGCACTCGCACTGCAGAGAAACGGCCGGCCAATGTCGCTGGTATGACCCACACGCAAGACGCCAAAAAGGTGCTGACGTCACTCAAACGTACTCTGCTCGCGCGACACCCTTCGGCCTCCACATCGTCCCCAGCATCCTACGTTGACCGGTCCGCACGGCGACGTGCCATGCACCCCACCTCGCAGTTCGATAGCCCAGGCGTGCCGAGCCCGCGCAGCAGTTCCCCAGGGCCTGCGAAATCGTCTCACGAGCCCTCACGCACTCCGTCTGCCGTGGCGGAAGAAGAACCCCCCGGACCACTACCAGAACACAATGTCGGACGGCAGCTTCTGCTGAAGCAAGGATGGCAGCCTGGCACCGCGCTCGGCTCAGCGACGGACGACGGGCTGGTGGAACCGATAGAGGTCCACTCGACCGTACACCGTGCTGGGCTTGGGATGCGCCAAACTGATGTGGATAGGCGTAGGTAGAGATGTGTAATTAAAGAATGCGACGCGACGCGACGTGTCTGTTTTGAAGTGTTTTTTTTTGATCACGTGGATGGTTCGCGTTATACGCGACAATTGTGTTCCACAAGTTCTTCTCAACTCGACCGCGGCTGACTCTTTCTCTTCCTCTTCTATCTCTTCAAGCCTTTTTTTTCTTTCTTCATCTCTGTAGCCAGAGCTTGGCTTCGACTAGGTCCTTTTCTTCGCCTGTAGCATTTCTACCTGTTAGCATGGCCAACAATGCCCGCGTAAGTCGACCCTCGCTCCCTCTTTCAAACACTCACCCTTCTCGACAAGTTACCAACTAGAAACCGTATCGGCGTTCAGCGCAAGGTAAATGGCGACGAGAACGCCACCAGCAGACACCTTCGTCAAGGTTCGGGCGTCACAGCCAGCGGTACTTCGCGCGCGAGCGCTATCTTGAACGGTCTCAAGGGCGGTCCACAGCGACCCGCTCTCGGTGAGGTAACCACCACCGCGGTCAACCGCAAAGTCAGTAGATGATCGTTTGAATCTACACAAGTCGCTAACTATGGTCGTTCAGGATGCCATCAAGGCCGCTGCAAAAGAGAGCCTCAAGGACAATGCAGAACAGGGATTGAAGCGCACCCGCTCCTCATCGCTGGCAGCCGCTACCGGCCCACAACGCATCCCAGCGGGTCCTGGTCGAACTGAGAATGTCTCTCGCACATCTACCACTCGCGCGCACAAACCATCCGTCTTCAAGCGGATGTCGCGGCAGGAAACCGCTGTACCAGTAGTCGTCCCCACCCAGGTCGTCGAAGAGAAAGAGATTGAAATGGATATCGAACAAGTTCAAGATTCCGAGTCAGAGCTCGTCGACATGCTCGAAGAGAAGGACGAGCAAGATATGGTAGGAGTTCAAGAAACCAGCGTCAGCGACGAAAATATCGCTGAGCCTGACGCCGCCGGATCCAAGTCTCCACGCATCTGGCCAGATGTCGACACCGAAAAGGCCATGAGACACTACAAACAAGTAGCTGATGTTCAGCGAACTTACCAAGACGATGTTGACATCTTCGATACCACAATGGTGTCCGAGTACTCGGATGAAATTTTCAAGTACATGTCGGAACTCGAGGTAAGATTCCGTCCGTTGAATAGGTGTTCGCCCGTTGATCGGTTCCCCAACAGGAGGATGTGATGCCCAACCCCGATTACATGGACGGGCAGAACGAGATCACATGGTCCATGCGACAAACCCTGGTCGACTGGCTACTTCAAGTACACCTCCGTTGGCACATGCTTCCGGAGACCCTCTGGATCGCTATCAATATCGTCGATCGTTTCCTTACCAGGAGAGTCGTCTCACTCGTCAAGCTTCAGCTCGTCGGAGTTACCGCTATGTTCATTGCCGCAAAGTACGAAGAGATTTTGGCGCCGTCGGTCGACGAGTTTGTCTTCATGACAGAGAACGGCTACACCAAGGAAGAGATCCTCAAAGGGGAGCGCATTGTGTTGCAGACCCTGGACTTCAAGGTTTCGCAGTACTGTTCTCCGTACAGCTGGATGCGAAAGATTAGCAAGGCCGACGATTACGACATTCAGACAAGGACGTTAGGCAAATTCTTGGCCGAGGTTACCCTGCTGGACCACCGCTTTTTGAGATGCAAACCTAGTCTCATCGCGGCTGTCTCAATGTACAGCGCGAGGAAGATGCTCGGTGGTGACTGGGTGAGGACCGAATGCGGATCTTTTTTTGCTATCCTCCTGATAACTGATCATGTGATTTGTTCCCATATAGAACGAAGCGTTTGTCTACCATTCTGGGTTTATCGCGGAGCATTTGGAACCTGGTCATCAGTGGATCTGCGAGAAGCTCCTAGAAGACAACTTTGTCCAGCAATACGTCTGTCAGAAGTATGCCCACAAGAAATTCCTCAAGGCATCCCTCTTCGCCATCGAATGGGCCAAGAACAACTCGAGTCACGGCGAGGAGGTTGAAATGATGCTCAAGAAGTAAATCGCAGCTCCGTTCGAGCGCTAGTATCTCGCACGACATCTCCAGTTTCATCTCATCTTGTGCTCGACATCCTGTTTCCAATCCTCGCATTCATCCGCAATCTCAATGTCTGATTACACACTAGCCTCATGTCTTATCTCCCTATGTGTTACTCTTGCCTTGCTGTCTTTCCATGCATCCCTCCCATTGCATCTTTCCACCATTTGTTTGCCGCTGCGCACTATTGCGAAACACATCGTATCCAACTAATTGCGTATACATGCTGATTTTGCCTATGCAATTGCTACTCCGAACGCATCCTCGGCATTCATTCGCAGACAACTGTATGCCATGCACCTCTATCCCTCTCGTTCTCTTTCTTTTCTTTCCCTGGTTGCTTTGTTTTCTTCTGTGTTTAACGGTTTTTTTATTTTCATATCATTACTCGTTCACCTTATTCTCCACGGCCTGACATTTGTCGGCTTCTTATTCCGATTGGGTTTTGTATTGACTTACCTGAGCGCTTTCTACATACTTGTTTCCTGTGCGCTCTGGTCTCGAATAGCTCTTATGGAGCCGTTTTCCGCGTCACTGTGTAGCACGTAGTAGCTGCCGGGTGCCTACTCGTCTCGTCGTCGTCTCATCAATAATTATTATTCTCCGTCTTACCACGAACCGTCCCACCTGAAATCTAAGAGTAGCGCCGAGTTCCGAGAACCCGTTCACACGTGATTTCCTGTCCTCCTAATAACATTAGGCGAGCTCAGGTACGAGTCTCGCATCACCCAACTAACTTCAAGTGCTTGCACCATGTCCAAGTTATCCTTCAAAGGCCACACCGTCGTCGTGACCGGCGCAGGCGGTGGACTAGGCAAAGTGTACGTTGCTCTGACCTTACGAGACCTCGTTAAGATCCTAACCACGTCATCCATGTCTTTCCTAGTTACTCGCTCTTGTTTGCATCGCGCGGTGCGAATGTGGTCGTGAACGATTTCAATGCAGAGGCTGCGCAGAAGGTGGTCGACGAGATCAAACGAGGTGGGTTGGTCCTTCGTTCAGTTGTGGAATCGGCGTGACTTTGTTCTGACGTGTCTTCGTTCTTTGCCGGTGGTGTCGGGGCGTACATTGCATCTTACGTGGTGTTTGTAATTGTGATCGAGTGGTTCAGCGGGCGGCAGCGCTGTCGTGAACACATCTTCGGCGACGGACGGTGCGGCGGTCATAAAGAGCGCCATCGACGCCTTTGGGGGCGTCACCATTCTCATTAACAATGCGGGTATCTTGCGGGACAAGGGGTGAGTCCGCGTTCGCTCTTCGTCTTGCTGAAACGAGACCGGCCCTGTAGATTCAAGAACATGTCGGACGCCGAGTTCGATCAGGTCGTGGCGGTACATCTCAAGGGCGCGTTTGCGTGTACCAAGGCCGCGTGGCCGCATTTCCGCAATCAAAAGTTTGGGCGGATCATCAACACGTCGAGCGCTGCGGGCATTTATGGTGTGCTTCATTCCCTTTACTGTCGCACGGTTGCTCACACCGAATGTGACAGGCAACTTCGGCCAGGCAAACTACAGTGCGGCAAAGATGGGTTTGATCGGGTTCACGAAGGCTCTCGCAAAGGAAGGTGTCAAGTATAATATCAATGCTATCGCGATTGCACCTGTGCGTTTTTTTTATGTGTCATCTGTAGCACGCGTGTTGACTTTGTCGGGACTCGTTTTATAGGCTGCCGCATCAAAGATGACAGAGACTATCATGCCGGCCGAGGTTCTCGAAAAATTGAAGGTAGGATGGGTTCGTGGACGGTCGGTGCACTAACGGCTAAACGCGGTCTTTTGTTGATTAGCCCGAATTCGTAGCACCATTCGTCGCTGCGGTCTGTCATCCCGAGGGCCCGGACGCGTCAGGGCGCGTGTTTGAAGTCGGAGCGGGC
Organism: Leccinum longicurvipes; assembly: GCA_038093135.1. Classification (NCBI taxonomy): domain Eukaryota; kingdom Fungi; phylum Basidiomycota; class Agaricomycetes; order Boletales; family Boletaceae; genus Leccinum; species Leccinum longicurvipes. Next base: position 18,065 of record JBBPRP010000172.1, read on the forward strand.
TTCATCGGGGAGAATCGGTGGGAAAGGAGCAAGGGTGCGATTTGGAAGACGGACGAGACGTTTACGCCTTCTGCGGTGAGGGGCATTGTGTCTCTCGCGCTTGGTTTCAACTCATAAGCGTTTAGGTCAAACTCAAGTGGTCGGAAGTCGCTGACTTTTCGGAGCCAAGATAGTAAGTACACGCCACACCCATATTTTTACTTGTTCCAAACAAGCTATAGTCCAGAGTCTCCCGCAGACGTCGAGAGTACGGTATGTGGTCCATTTGAACGTGAAAACGACTATGGCTCATCGCGTTGATAGCTCGAAGTCGCTTCCACTTTACCATCGAATGCTCAATCGACGCCACCGGTTCGATTCGATGGTCAAACTGTCATTATCACTGGAGCTGGTGCGGGTCTTGGGCGTGCCTACGCGCTCATGTATGGTCGACTTGGAGCCAACGTGGTCGTGAACGACGTCAGCGAAAAGGGTGCCAACGCGGTATGCGAGGAAGTCCGACAAGGTGAGTGGACCACTACCACCCTAGATGTTAAGGTTTTTGGATCTTACGTGTAACTCGTAGCTGGCGGCAAAGCGGTTCCGGTTATTTGCTCTGCAGAAGACGGCGATCGCATTGTCAAGGCTGCTTTAGACGCGTTTGGGAGTGTACACGTTCTCGTGGCGAATGCGGGTGTATTGCGGGATCGTTCGTTTACTGCCATGTCGGAGCAAGAGTGGGATCTCGTGATGGCGGTCCATCTTAGAGGTACCTACAAGGTTAGTTTCTCGGGTATCGTGACGACGTCGAAGGTTTGCTGACGCCAATGCTAGTGTGCGAAAGCCGTTTGGCCCGTGTTCCAGAAACAAAAGTATGGACGGATCGTGACGACGAGTTCGCAAGTTGGTATATGTGAGTCTGACATGCACACATGTTGTCACTTTGCAGTCTAAGATTGTGTTTCCCTAGACGGAAACTTTGGACAGACGAACGTGAGCCTTGGTGGCTATTGATTGTGTCGTTACCTCACTCATATATGGATAGTATTGCTCTGCCAAAGCTGCGATTATGGGATTGACGAAGACGCTTGCATTCGAAGGCAAGAAGTATAACATTGTTTGCAATGTCATTGCTCCGAGTGCGGGTACTGCGATGACGATGACGATATGGTCGGTTGATGTTTAGTCCCCTCCTGTGGTTTGAACGCTGACATTATTTCTAGGCCGAAAGAGATGGTCGATGCATACAAGGTACCCCACCTTCGACGTCTTCTATAGTCCGATCGCTAAAAATTACTTTGCCAGCCTGACTACATTGCCCCCATCGTGGGATACCTCACCAGCCAAGACAATACCGAGACGACGGGGAGGTTGTTTGAGATCTCGGGTGGCTGGGCGGCCGAGACACGTTGGCAGCGTACGGGTGGACACGGTTTCCCGACTAACGTGACGTTGACGCCCGAGGCCGTTGTCGCAAAGTGGGATGTGTTTACCGACTTTGGTGAGTATCGTTACGGGGTTCCGTTGTCGGTCTCTAATGTATTGGAATAGATGATGGACGGGCGACGTATCCGGAAACGTCGGCGGAGAGTATGGCGACGCTCATGGCGAATTTTGATAATACGATGGACGAGCCAATAAAGTCGAAGCTGTAACTCTCGTTAAGGCGTATGACAAGGATGTAGGCTTTTTGTCTGATTACTTAGCATATATGACAACAAACCACGACCAAGGTTGTGAACCTGTCCAATATTAATGCTGGTTCACTGAGAGTCTTCTCGAATTCAGCAAGGTAGGTAAGTAAGTACGAATCGATCCGAGTAAGTGCGACATCGACATTGAACTTCGGAAACGGAACCGAGAGTTGTTTCAGCGATCAGCGACGCTAAAGAAAGTTCTTGAACGAAATTAATAATTTAGAACCTTCTGTTCTCAGACCGCCTGGCTTGCAGACGCTCTGATCGAAGTTTGCGTGGGTGAGTGCCAGAACGTTGGACGTGCCATCACCGCGGTGCACGACTGTGATGAGAAGGTCCTGTGAAGTCCAAAATCTTGTGATCCACGACTCGCGCAAGAATTCTTCCAGCTTCGACGAATACCTGTCACGGTGCTGCCAGTTTCTTTCGGGCTCCATGTTGCTCTCCAGTAGTGTACTGGGAATTTCGAATCGAAGCAAATTCACTCAGCTAATCCACCCCCAAGCGTCCCGATTCTCCCAGTCTGCGCTGGTGGGGAGCGCTTTGTTGGCAGTTGCGAGGCTGGTCGAGGCCTGCAAGTTGGACCTCGCTGAAGTCCTCTGAGCTATCAGCATAGCGTCTACTGGCACATCATTGAGAATATCCTTGCGGATATGGCGCATGGATGTTTATGTCCGAACGGCCGCCAAGCGTGAACATGATCCGTCGCTCCGCACTAACAGCTGCAGGATCCAACTGATGTGTGGCTCATCGAGCCAAGCATTCCCGTCGTCGATAGTGTTGCAATCAGCACGTGTCACGGGCTCGGGGGGCATGAATCGTGCCAGTCTTGGTGCAGCTCTTCCGATGATGGAGTGGGTATCTTCACTTGGAAGTTGGTGCCACACTGGCACGACGCTTCTTGGCACCTTCGTTCGCAACTAGTTTGTCTTCAAGTGCCGTGGGGCTCGGGGGTGAATATGACAAACGGTTGAGTACAGATATCAAGACTTTAAACTTGTCTGCCATCAGCAATTGATGGAGGGCAAAGAATTTCATTACGGCATAGTCGGCACGCTCCTTTAGGGCCTTATTTCCCTCTGTTTGGAATTTCTTCATCATACTAGCATTCTCGGCTCGGGGCAACTGCAACGGGGTAGTAGACGCTGCCGCCTCACCACATGGCTCGGTATTAGGCTCCAAATCAGGCATAACGGCCTTGGGTCCTGCAATGGGCGGTCTCGGGAGCACAGGCGTCGTTAGCGTGGCATCAGGAAGCTGCATTGATGGCAGCATGAATAGGGGGCCTTGCGCGACACCGGAATTTCGCTACGAGAAAAATGGAGTTTTGCGGCAGTGGTCAGGTCATCGGATCCACCCATTTCTGTACTAGTATCGCTGATGCTGGGTCTTCTGACGGGTGGGTTTGTAGAACACCGACAATGCCGGTTACTAGTCCAGGACCACGCTCGACAAATCCTACGGGGCCATTTTCGAGTTG
>JBBPRP010000173.1:0-21190 GCA_038093135.1 Leccinum longicurvipes
TCGTCGTTCCGTGGTAGCAAATTTCCCTCCCGCCGCCCCGCCTCCTAGTCAACCGATCCCCCATGTTCCTCACCCCCCCTCCGCTTTCTCTATCGACGAAGAGGCAACCCTCACCGCAGGTATTTCCGACGACCCACAATTCATTGCACGCCACCGATCCAGTACGAGTGCCAGTCAAAATTCTTTTGGTCGCCCTGCCGCATCTGCCAATCTGGCAGCCGTTGCTGCCTTTCCTCACAACCGACATCACGTTTCAATTTCAACCCCTGTCTCCAATTCCAACAGTCCGCAGCCGTCGTCGAGTACCGTTGCTTACCCTTCCAGCCAAACTCCACCCGATCCAGTGTCGAGAAGTATGGCACGTCCTAGCCAACTGAACACTCAAGCAAATACCCAGGACATAGTACCAGACCGTCTGTTGCTTTCTCCACACCATCCACATTCGTCTTCCGAATCACGGCCCTCTTCGCGTCGCGCATTGACAAGGGCGTTGGAGCTCGCGCGAGAAGCAGTCCAACTCGATGCGACCAATGATGATCCTCACGCTGCCGTTATAGCATACGGAAGGAGTGTTGCTCTCCTCAGCGAAGTCATGGAGCGAGTTCGAAGAGGCGAAGATACTTCAGATGGGCGCAGGAAAAATGGTCGAAGGCGTAGTGTAGTCGCCCAGGAGGAGGAAGTCAGACGGCTAAAATCAATAGTATGTTCCATTCTGAATATCGCTTAGAAGCATGCTCATTAGATGGCCCTCAGCACGATACATATGCTGATAGGATGAATATATTGAGCCTCATATACAGCATACCACCCATTCCTCATTCCCCTTCCTCTGTATATGCCCCTTCCACTTCGACTGAATCCACACAACCCCCGTCCCCTACCTCCCTATCCCAGTCATCTGATTCCCACACATCATCGTCTTCCGTCACCGAATACACCCAGGACGATCCCCATTATCCGGCTCTGAGCGATGACCTCAGTGACGAGCATGACGCACATGAGGGTATCGGATCTGCGATGTTAAATGCTGCTCATCTCTCACGCGAATTCTCTTCGAACTCGTTGTCGCAGCATCCTTATGCAGCCTCAACAGAGGAGTCCTCCAGCAGCAAGCAGGCTACTCTCACTCGTACTCCAACTCTTCCTGTCAACCGCACTCAACATCAACCCTCGGTCGTTGGTAGACCCAGAGCAGCTTCTGTGCTCCCTCCCGCTGCCCCGCCTCCGGTATCATCACCACCTCCCCCACCACCAGAGGTGCCAAACTATCCCTCTACAACCCCGTCTTCACAAACTGCTCGATTTTTGGACGTCACGAAGCCCCGCGCAAACACTGTCAGCCACTCACGAACAGGCTCTGGAACTAGGCTCACTTCGGTTACAGAAGAGGGTGTCAGGATTGATGGCTCATCGCAGGAAGACGACATAAAGGTCGACGACTTAATTGCTGCTCTTCCCCGACGTCCTGATACGCCCCGCCTGGCTAAGCGTGACTCCCACCCGCTTCCCCCACTTCCTTCCCCGACAAGTTCGGCTCATCCGTTTCGTACCGCTACAGCGCCAACTACCACTTCGAGACTTCCAGGATCTCCTGTCCCTATTCAGTCCGTTCCTCCTCGTCCTCGAGGGGAGTCATTAAGTGTAACGGGGGGTCAACCCCTGATCAACTCGTCAACTACAATGGGCACAATACATCAGCGTCGCAACAAGATGTCAGCTCCACCCTCTACCATGTCCTCGTCGCCTACTGAATCGAACCCTCCATCCTCGTTCACACACCCACCTGCCAAAACGCCGACTTCCCCCTCGAGCTCGGGAGTTGCTCCAACTCCTGGACGGAGTCGTGCTTCTTCGCAACCAGGTCGTCGACCATCCGTTGTCAACGGTCGGATATCGCCTTTCGAATCCCAACGTCCTCCACTTCCACAGAGCGCGCTTCCGAACGGACGAAAAGTTTCTACCTCGTCGAAGTTGAATCCAAACATTAGTATTAACGTACAGATTCAACCACAGCTTATGATACAAACTGAGCTCCTTTCTCCACCCGCCTTATCCCTTCTTCCTCCGTCTGCGATGCTCACGAATATCCCTACCACCCCGACTTCTCCGCTTCCCCCCGCCCCACCAACTGACGGCCAAAGGAAGCCGTACCATATGATGACACTGCTAGTGAACACCATGAATTCAAGATCAGGTGGATATATCACACGGCGTTTACATGTCCCGCAGGGCGTCTGGTCGCAGGGAGGAGCAAAACTTAACAATGTACCGGAAAAGGTGCGCGTTGTGGAAGTGCTTTGTTCTGCATTGGAGGAGATGCAACAGTCGAGCGTCGAGTTCTTCGGCGCTGGTAGTGTGTGTAGTGGGCTAGCGCTCGGGATCGGAAGTGTTGGACGGCAAGAAGCGGAGGCGTGGGTGGGTAAACTCGAGGAGTTCTCGTCTATATGCGACAGCGTTGTTGCAAATTTTGGCAAGAAACTTGGGGTAGGGGAAGGTTTCGTTTCGAAAAAGAGTGGGGTAGGTGATCCGTATGCAGGTAGCGGGGCCATGACCAACTCAAGTAATTTGCTAGGTGACATCATGGGGCGGAAAGCTGACTCGACAATTTGACAAGTTCACAAACGGTAAAAAGTACCCGCTCCCTTGTTATCCCCGTATGTATTAGGAAGCTTACCGGGTACGATAGCCTCGACTCGCCCGCGGCATACGTGACTGGATTAGGTAGACTGTTCACGCACGCTCAACTGCTTGATGAACACTCAAAAGCGCTGTTTTCGCAACCCATGGCACCTATTTATACCGCGTTTCCTGCTGATGTTAGAATTGCCGCGGAGGTCAAGCTGAAACGCGCCTCGGAATTCTTTGCCAGTGTTGTTCTAACGTTCGTCATCCGTGACCTTGCCCAGTTGTTGGACAAGTATGCGAAGAAATGCGAAAAGTGGCTCGCGGAATGATTAGAAATTGGAGTGGATTTTGTTGTGACGATGTAGTCTTTTCCTTTCGTGAGGCATATGTATTCTATTCATCTGGGACTAGACTGTTCAGCGACATCTGTTCTTTCATCTGACTTTCTTCTCTGACATGGTCTGTCTGCGACGCTCATTCTTCATTGTCGCGACTTATTCCATCCCCTCTTCGATTTCACTATAATATTCTCTTTGAAATAGGTGAGATATGCGATCTGGACACCGCATGAATCAAATACAAGAGGATTCCTAACACTCAGTCCTATAAAGCGGAAAGGCTACGTTGGCACTGGCTGACTATGCTCGGGTTCCGGAGTTGGGGGACGTCCTCGCAGACGTGTTATCACCTGCATTCGTCGATCTGGAGTCTCTGGATAAGAATATGTAAGCATGCGAGGCCAAGGGACCCACTGTAGTCGAGCCGAAGGTGTTCGTCGGGACATTCTTCGTCGGAATCCGCCAATGGGTCAGAGTTGAGTATCGTATGCCAAGCATCTGTGATGACGAATGTATCGGGTGAGCCATGAACGCGAGGTCATATAGCAGGAACATATGTACGCTGTAGCATCGTGCGAGGCGGGCCTGGGGGCATGCTGGCCCGTCTGGCTCTGAGGGGCCGTGAACCCGGGGCGGACATGTTGGACTTGCGGGCACGGTGCGCGTCCGCAGACATCCGATGATGCGCGGGCAATGTCTGTGAATGCCTTTGGCGTTGGCGTTCCACTGGGAGTGCCGTTGAGTGGACAGGAATGACTGTTGAATCATTTCTCAGTGTACACAGAGATTAGCAGAGCACGCAGACATACGGTCAGACCGACGACCCTGGCCCCCCCTCGGGGCCGGCTCGGCGTGACTAACGACACGTCTGACCTCGTGTGCTGATAGCGCCTCTCTGTTCTCTCCTCCTCTCCCGGCTTTCCTTTTCCTAGCCGTTGCTGGAGGCGTGTCTTGCGCCGTTTCTGCAGCTCTCGAGTTGGCGGTTGCCTTTTTCTTGGGTGGTTCTACCTTGTCTGTCATGGCGACGGGGAACTGTACCGGATTTCCCCACTTGACGGGCGACTTGTGACAACCGAGAATGATCTGATTTGGGAGCGTCTTCGACCTGCCCTGCGTAGACTGGCCTGACCGCGGGTCCGTGCCGCGAATGTACTTGGCAAACCATCCTGGCGCTCCCCGGTTCAGCGTCACCTGCCCAGGCAACCTCGTGGCTGTACTTTGCACTGTCTCGTTCGACGATTCGATAACAACGTCATTGGAGCTCAAGAATGTTGCCGTCTCGTATTCGAATTGGCATGTTCCAGGGCTTGCCAACCGACACTTATTTTTGGTTTGGACTCCATCTGCATCAGTCGACGAGTGGCGTTCTCCGATTCATGAATGCATGACATCTTGGGCCTTAGCGACGGGGGTCACCCAGTCCTTTACAGCAATTTCCCTGAACCTTCAGTCCATGTTTGCATCTTGCATACATGGCTCGGCTTCGTCTGGGGCGCCTTCTCTTTACTGATTCCGCCGAGAACGTTTATATAGCGTCTCAAACCACTCCCAGTATCCTCGCGTTTGTGTCAGGCGATGCATATCGAATCGAGATCGATGAGGAACGGATCACCCCGACAGAGGCTGTCTCGTCCGTTTCGGCCTCGGTATGCCCGTTGGAGGCGTGATTAGATTTCCATCATTGGCCAATGTCTCCGACCTTCGTATGGGTGATCAACCATTTTTGCCGTTTTATGACATTGTTCACTTGAACTGCTCTTTACGACGTACACCAAATTCTTTTAGAGTGCGACTCGATCTAATGTCGGCCGAGTACAGACTGTCATTAATGATGTTTAAACAACATTAATACTGAGTACTGAAGTATCAGTTGTGAACTAGGGAAAAGTAGTACAAATATTGAAGTTCCTTTCGTCAATGAAAAGAAGAGAATCCTCTGGATATAATTAGGACATGTGAGCAGGGTAGAAGGCTGAATTGGTTCCACCGAGAAATGTATAGGATAGAAACGTGAAGAGGAATGAAGCAACAGGGGTAAATGATGCCAATGGGAACGGTGGGCAGTCAACGTTAGATTCACCAGAATTCTCGCACGCACTCTAGGACTTCAACCACGACGGAGCTCTTGTACATGAGTGCATGGTCGGCGCCTTTGACGACCTTCACGTCGCACCGATCTTCACTCATCGTACGCTCCATCCATCTCACTGCATTCTCTGCGATCTTCTCATCTCGGTCGCCGTACCATACACGAACCCTGTGAGGATAGTCTGTATATGAGAAGCCCCAAGGTCGATTGTCGTGGTTTAGGATCTGCAATAGGTCGCTGTGCGTGCCCTTGGAGGCCTCAGCGTGAGATGCGGCAATGAGAGCATTCCCGAGCGTGGCTTGGTATGAACTCGAGGCAGTCGTAATCACAGCGCTATGCGAAGAGGAGAGAATGCTGTTCCTCGGCGATGAAACTATGCTCGGCGAGCTTGACCTAGGGACGGCCGGGCTGGTTGCGCTGAACGAGATCGAGCGCCGCCCTGCCTGCCTCGAGATGGGTGATTTTATGGCGAACTTCTCGACACCAGCCTCGACTAGCGAGTCTATTGGCTCCTCTGGCAGTTGTATATTCTTCGGAGGCGGCGTCAACTTGCGGGTTACTGCAGTTGCAGGTTTACCGCTCCAGTCGAAGTCGGCCAAGCCTAATCCGACGTCGACAGAGATAGGTTGAGGGAGTCGTGGGCTGGCTAAATTCGCCCTGTCAGCCTTGAGGCCATTGGCGCTCGCTCGGCCCTTGAGCGATCCCATAGACCGAAGAGTTTTCAATTTCTTCCCCACACTTGACGACTGAGGTTGAGGTGTCGTGTCCGCTGCCGGTGATGGAGGTTGCGAATGAGATGCAGACTTGGACGATTTTAGTCGGCGAAGAATCCCCCTAGAAGCTTTTCGTCTCGTTTGCTGATTCATAGACCGTGCCCCTAGGGTGCTTTGGCTCCCGAACCGACCGTCAAAGTCCCTCAGATCGTCATATTCACTGAACAAACTTGAAGTAATGCTCATACGCCTCCTCACATCCGGCTGAGATGGATAGACACCAGACTTGGTAAGCTGTTCGGGGTGTGACAATAAATCCGAATCTGCAGTGGTATCTGAACGGATGAGCTTGCTTGGAGACGGCAGAGCTGTATAACCTATTCCGCGATAGGCGATCGTTGGGGGCTTTCCGAGCATCCATGCCTGTATTTTCCATTCTGCAGCTTGTGCAGTCTTCAAGATGCCATTGGGAACATACTTCAACCACTTGTAACCCCCTAAAGGTTGATCTCAGTGATCGGAAACTGTGCAATAAAAATGCTTCATACCACTTTCGCCACCACCGATCCACGGAGCCAATAGACACAGATCACCCCTGATGCGCTCAGGTACGCGGTTTGCAAATGACAACGCGTAAGGAGCTCCAGCGGAGTGGGCCATCACACTACACTCGTAGATTTGGAGCTGATCAAGTACTTCTTCCACAGCGGAGGCCCATTCTATAATTCCACGTGCAGATTTTGATTGAGGCACTTGAGTGCGACCAAGTCCCCATCTGACGTTTCGGGTGAGCTCTCAATCAATGTGGTAGTTGCAAACCAGTTTACCTATCGATAGCAATTAATCGGAGTCCTAGGCAGTCGGCCATTTCATCGTAAAGACCCATGATATGTCTTACGCAGCCTAACCCAAGAAACACGACAAGGGGAAAGCCATTCGGGTCACCCATGTCTGCGAGACTCACGGTGAGAGGGTGATCTAACGAAGCGTGTGGGTATCGCGTAAGCTTGAGTAGTGTCGTCAGGCGGGCAGACCGCAAGTATTCGGCGATTGCTTGTGATGTGGAAGTTGGAGATGTAGAGAATTGGATTGGGTCAAATGATTGCTGAGACGCACGAGCGGAAGGTATTGGAGATGAATAGGTATACGTGTCCGAGGGGCCAGTACGGGAGCCAGGACGGATGCTGGATCCATCAGAGGTATTCGAAGGGGCAGTGGTTAGAGGCGGAGCGCGAAAGCCATGGTGAGGCAGCGCCATCACTTGCGAATTTTTTTGGTTATTGTATGTCTGCCTGACTTCGTGTTCAATACTGTCCATGGAGGAACGACTGAGGAGCTCAGCTTCCTCGTCAGGCGTCACTGGCTCTGGTTCGGATTCCTCTTCCTCGGGAGCTGCTGACAAATTTCCATTGCTAGAGCCACAATTCGGGGTATGTACTGGTGGTAGGCGCACGCGTTCAAGGGTACGTGGTGCATGGTTACGGATAATCTCAGATATGGAGGGGATTACAGTTCGTGGACGCTCCGTGGGCTGTACGGTATTGGAGGGCGTGTGGTCACTGACGTCGCTGAGAGCAGACACGACATTATCGAAATCGACTGTGATGGTGGATGTAGATACTGTGCGGGAGGAGCTGGAAGCGGGGGTATGGCGGTGACGCGGACGGGGAGGTCTTGTGATTGGTATGTCATCATCGTCTGATGTGACGGTCCTATCGCGCCTTCTGCCTTTTCCTTTTCCAAGAACGATGCCTGGAGGAGGCGTGGGGAGTGGTGGTTGGTATAAAGGATGGTGAGGAAAACGAGAGCTTGAGGGGCTGCGCGAGAAAAGGTCATCCGCAGATACACCAGCCAAACCGTTCATGCCGTCCACCAGGGCATCCAGAGCCTCGACACCTGCGATAGGAGCGGCGACGAAGACAGGGAAATTCATGACGGGAAGACCACCGATGGAGGAGACGTCACTGGGTGTCGGTGGGGGGTCCTCTAGGCTCGATGCTCCGGAAAACCTCAATGGCGGGACGGGACGGTCGTACCATCTCGTGTTAGAGGACGAGGGTCCGGTTCTTGTTCGAGAACGATGGTGTCGAGGGGTGAGGTCGCCGCCGGAGAGAAAGATGGACGGGTCGGGGAAGTGATCCGAGGAGGGGAACGCAAGCGAAGAGTCTGCGGCCCTTGCACTGCCCCTGTCATGCTCTGCGGGACGGCGGGAATGCTTTTTGTAAGATCTGATAGCATCCGGAGACGGGGGTGAAGGAGGGCTCGGCTGGAGGCGGGGATGGAGGGTGTGGGCGGTATCGACGTGGAGGGGCTTTGCGCGCGAATGAAGGGGCTTTTCGAGGACGTGTCCGTGCGCGGCGGCGGTCATCCTTAGAGGTCGGGTGTGTGCGTCAGGGAAGGTAGACATGGGGAGGGGCGCGGACGGGGAGGGGGCGGGAGAAGGTGAATCGCAGACGTACACTTCAAGCTTCGAGGACCGGGGAAGCGGACCCAATATTAATTATTATTTTATTTTTTCAGACTAGAAGCAGATTTGCACAGCCACACCAACATTGATGATGGCAATGGTGTTCGCTTCTCCGGTTCTTTCGCGTTTTCTTCCACATGCACCCCGCGTTGCCCCCCCTGCACGAAAAGAGCGCCGTAAAAGACGTCTTCGAGGATGACAATCACCATCAAATACGTTACAAGACACTCAGCTGGCAGGTCCGCAAGCATGCTCCCCTCGTATATCCCACTCACTCGCCACAGTTCGTCTCTCTGCTCATGATAGCAGAGATCGTGAGCAACGGATTACTCTCGCTCCCCAACACTCTCGCCGTAGTGGGCAAGTCGACTCGTTTGTCTTTGACCTATCCCTATCTCTCACCATCCCAAAGGTATCGTACCAGCTCTCATCCTTGTCGTGTTCTTGGGAGTGTTTGGTCTTTTCACGGCCAAACTGCTCATAGACTTCAAGCTAAATCACCCTAATGTGCACACTATGGGTTTGTCTTCCACACTTTCCTCCTTCACCATTTCGCCCAATTCATCAACCCCGCAGGAGACGCAGGATATATCCTCTTTGGTCCAATTGGCCGCGAAATACTCCTCGCGGGAACAATCATTTTTTGTGTTTCCGTCGCCGTAAGTACATTATTGCGGCCGTCTCCGTCCCACACCCATCCCTGTTCAGGGTGCTGTATTCCTCAGCGGCCAGCAGGCCTTGTCTACACTTTCCGACAGTCGACTGTGTAGCACTTATTTTGTACTAATCTGCGGTGCGATAGCCTTGCTCATTTCACTTCCTCGCACTCTGGACCGCTTGACATGGATGGCGCTTCTGAGCGCTGCCACAATTACCATCGCAGGTATCCTATCCATGATTGGTGCCGGAACGAACCCATTGCCCGGTCGCGTGATCAGTGCCGTGATCCCAACCAGCTTTGAAAACGCATTCGTATCCATCACCAGTCCTGTAAGTCAACCCCCTTTCCCGGAAATCGTTAGTGGTGACCCATCCAAATAGGTATTTGCCTATGCGGGTACGTGTCATCTACGCACGGAAATGCGCCAGCTCATAGTCCACAGGCCATTTCATGTGCGCGACGCGGATAAGTTCACAGCCCAAACACCTTCTAACCGTGCTTTTAGGTTCTTCATGTTGATTTCGGAGATGAAGCGACCGCAGGATGCTATCAAGGTCTCTGACTATCTTGATTGTCGGATACTTGACGTTCTGAAAGACTTTGCAGGCTGCATGGTGCTTACAAGGATTCGCAACTGTCTTTTACACCGTATACTGCATTGTCAACTATCTTTACATTGGCAACACTACTCAATCTCCCAATTTCTTTTCTTTGCCCCCCAGATGGGCAAAGGCGTGCTTTGGAGTTGCGTTCTTCAACTTTATGTTGTGCGTGGTACCAGATCTGTTTCTTGTCCATCCTCACACGAGTTATGTCTGACAGTGCCGGGGGGATTTACGTGCACACGGTTGCGAAGGTCATATTCGTTCGACTCTTCCGACATTCTAAACATGTTCATTCGCACACAATATTCGGTTGGACGGTGTGGACTTTACTGTGCTTTATGAGTGTCGTTATCGGCGTGGTCCTGGCCATTACCGTTCCAATTTTCTCGTATCTTATCGGGATTATAGCTGCACTGTTTGCGGTGTGGTACACCTATGGCCTGGCTGGATTCTTCTGGCTATTTGATACTTATCACCTCAAGGGGGGTATGGACGGTATTAGGCGGCGGCCAGTTGGGACGATGCTTGCTGTGGCGACGGTTTTAATGGGTACATTCACCTGTGTCGCCGGAACATACGTATTTGTCAAGGAAAGTGGATTCAGGACGAAGATGCAATCGCCGAGATTAACGTCGCTTTGCAGTCAATTTACCAGTCTTACGCAGCAGGCACAATCGCTAAGCCGTTCGTCTGCTAAGTAATATACCCAGCACGTGATTTCGGAAATTGAGCTGCGGAAGTCGGACTTTGTCGTAGTCAGTTTACATGCGTCTTGCCGGGTGTCGACGCATGCGTTTTCGATTTGCTATTCATGAGGCCGTCGTTCAAATAGACTACCGCGACACATCTTACACCCTGCCTACTTCCTCTCATGACCATCCATGCTTCTCATATGCTCCACCAGCTTCCCATACAGTCAAGACCCCTTAGGACATGGATACAGATACTGCATGGGCTGCTTTCTCTGTCGCTGTTCTTTTCAGGATGTTTCATGATCCATGGATTCCAACTATTTTTCCTCCTGCCACTGAAGCTCGTACCGGGGCCCTATTCAAGTAAGCTGTATGACGAGGGGGTCAGGTTCTCCAAGGGTGCTTTTGCAGTCCTGCTTAGTGCGTCGCTCTCAGAATTGCCACGTGACACGTATGTGAAAGCCATATATTGATATTAATATTGCAGACCTGATGAATCAATGGTTCGCTCCGACCAAACTGTCCATCACCTTTGAAACTGAGGGCCAGGGCAAGCTCACCGACGAAGAGATTCAGCACCTTGCGGAGCGCGATGCATCGGGAAAGGTCATCGCTTTACACTTGCCTCTGAAGTCCGTCATCATTTCGAATCACCAGGTGGGTATGTCGCTATGGCATGAGTGTTCGCTGATCCAGTTGTGATATTAGGTATACTCAGACTGGTTGTATATCTGGTGTTTACTGTACTTCGCGCGTCTCCACAATGACGTCTTCATAGTCCTGAAGAAGAGTTTCAAATGGGTTCCTATTTTGGGGCCGGTACGATTTGCCATGAGTCAGGTGGAAATTTACTAAATATACTGCAGGCCATGCAGATTTATAGGTTTATATTCCTCGCCCGTTCATGGGCACACGATAGGCTCCAGCTGGCAAGGCAACTTTCGAAACTTGGAATGAAAGCACAGGAGGAAGACAAACCTTTTACATTCCTTCTGTTTCCCGAGGGAACCCTTGTAAGCCGAGATACGCGACCGATCAGTAACCAGTATGCGGAGAAGATGGGAATTGTACGTCGAGGCATCCCCTACCTTTCATATGGCTAACGGTTGGTGTGTAGCCGGACCTTTGTAACGTACTCCTTCCCCGTTCAACAGGGCTCCATTACAGCTTACGTTCACTCGCCCCTCGACTACCCGAGCTCAAATTGCTTGATATGACAATAATTTATCCAGGTAAAGGGTGATGCAAGCTCTTGAGGAACATGAAGTCTCACTGTTCTCTTTGTAAGGTATTCCGCCCAAGGGGTATGGACAGTCCTACTACACCCTGCGGTCGATATTCTGTGATCGCGTGCCACCCCCGGTCGTTCACATTCATGTGCGCATGTTTGACGTCGCCAAAGATGTGCCCATAGGAAAGATCTCGGAACCAGTCAGCGCAAACGAATCCGCGGACAATCCTGCCGAACCTGAGCTGTCTGAATGTGAGAAGATCGAATTTGATGCGTGGCTCCGAAAGTTATGGTCTGAGAAAGATGACTACATCACCAAATTCTTGGAGGTGGGTAAAATCCTCGATGTTGAGAGGGTAGTGGAAATTCCTTTGGAGCTGCGGGAATGGTCAGAAATTCCTCAGGCTTACTGTTTCTTCGCTCCATTGTTCATGGCATACTGGTGCAAGAAAGTCGTAGACTTTGTGTTTCAGTAGACATTTTAGTATATTGTATTCTGTAATGCGCACATAGAGGAACTAAGGCTAATGTGTTGTCATCAGGATGACTTTTGAGCATGTTGTAGCTGTTGTTGCCGCTGAATCTGGCCAACCAGGTATTCACTAGTGTCCACAAAGCGCTCTATGCAATTCACGATACATGCTTCCTCGCCACGAGCGAAACGACTGCCTGGAGTCCCGGTAATGCACCTGTTAAAGTATGAGCCGGGGGACTTTCAGGGGGAGAAGTGGTTCAACTTGTCCCAACACATGCTTGTGAAGGCGAGGAGCTGGCTATGTGCTTGGGCCTGTCTCTGCCCTTGCACAAGAGCAGTTTGTATTTCCTTCTGGGGAGAAATGGTAAATAAGTTCAAGGAAGTCAATGCAAAGACATACCTTGCTCGCGTCGTCGAAACCCAGGCCATCCATTGCACTGAGTGCCTCTGAAGAGTTTTTGGAGTCCATCGGGTTGGAGCACGAGCAATGGAAGGTGTTGAAGTGCCAAGCTGCGTTGGGACCGTGAGCAAAAGAGTGCAATTACGTGATGTCTACGCCGTATGTACAGGTTCGTGGTCGTCGAAACCAACGACGGGGGCAGTTATTCGTGTTGCCGAGCAACGTGTCTGACACTGGCCACGTTGACCCGCCTGGCCGCACGGTGGTAGGACCGCCAGCGGGACCACTCGACGGCGCCAATGTCTGGAATCGTGCGAACGCGCGGGAGTGTAGTAACACTTTGAGGCTAGTCGATCGCCCGCCTCACGCCGCACGGCCTCGTGTCTCCCATGACATCCACCACTGACCCTTCTAGCTGGCCACACGAGCCCGCTCCGCTGTAAGTGTCCATTGCGGCTCTTCTGCAGTTCTCGCTCACCACCACCGTTGGTTAGCGTGGGGTACCTCAGTCGTAAGGCGCTTCCCATCAAGCGCAACGATGCTGAGCCACTCACCCGGGAGGATGTCCAGTTCGATCTTCTCGACCACATCTTCTCAGACACCAAACCCGTCTTCACCAGCCAAGCACCAGGCACTTCCTCCAGGGTCAACTTCCGCGATCTCTATGTCAGCGCCTTGTACCACTCCAGCAAATGCTCAAAGGTCCTCAAGGATAAAATGGTCGAGAAGCCTGCCTTTGCGGTCGAACTAGCCAAGATCTCATTGCTGACGAATGTGGGACGCATCAACACAACAATGGCATGTATGCATGACCGCCACCGATCGTACATGACTCCTCGATCTAACCATGTTCCTAGTCTTCCCGGAAATGAAGACTGCGCTCAGGACCTACCATCCCGTCCCGTCTCTGCAAAAGACAGACGGCAACGCTCAGGATGCGCCCCGCATCAAGAATTGTCTGAAAGCAGCCCTCCTTCCTTCAGAACTTAGGTCGATGCCACCATCTACCCCGGAAGAGATTCTCGACAAGAGCGTGCGTGTTTATCCTCTTTACCCCCATCCGAGTCTGACAGTGAGCCGTTCAGCGTGCACGTCAACTTCCTCCGACGAGTGTAGTTAATTTGATTTTCGTTCTCGCGAATCATGCCGCGGTGAGTTCCTTGTCAACCTCTTGTAGGAGAAGGCTCGAATTTTGCTAACTTGACAAGCCTCTCGCTGCCACTCATTTTGACCCACCACTGAACTTTCTCGATCTCTTTCTCCCGATCAACATTTCCTCCGCCGATCGTGCGAGGGCCTTTCTTTGGCTAGTATTTCATTACCTCGAGGGTCCTGACCAGCCGAATCCCTACGACGACGAGTACTCACGCCAGAATCCCGGAAAAGTTCCATGGTTGAGACGTCTGACAGATACCGAGTTGGCCGAAGAGAACGTCGACACCTCAGAGGAAATCGAATGGGGAAGAACCATGTCTGCAGAACGTAATATATTTTTGCAGCGTTTAGTGAATTCCCTTGAACATGAGAAGAAGGCGAAAAATGTGGTGTCATCGTCGCAGAGAGGTACTATCCAAGCAGTCACTGATCTGCGAGCGAGTTACTGACGGGGCGCAGTGGCAGAATCCAGCTCACATCGTTCCCGTCCATCAAGGCAACCTCAGGATGGTCCCCGAGAGAAGCCTTATATTCACTATTTACCGCCTCCGCGACCCGCACCTTCATCGCAGCATACAGGTCAGTTGAACGACTTTCATGCTCGGATTGTCCTTCAAAAGCTCCGACAGAGAGGCCCGCTGGTAATGGTTCGCGTGGACCACATCGATCCATGCTTCAGCGTGAGTACCCGGTAATAGCGTCTTGTGTTTATTACGAACGGGTGTCATCTGCAAACAGATGCCTGGCATGTCGTGACATCCACAGACCCCCTCGCAGATTCAGATGAAGAATTGATGGATGAATACGTTAGAACTGACTACAGTGAGTCCGTGGAACTAATCACTCGGGCACGACCCTTGATGACCATTGTAGACCAACGCATTGCTGTTCTTACTCGACTCCGTGGAAAGGCGCCAACGCCACCCCCCGACGTCATCGCTCCGACCGTTACTGATACCCGGGAACATCGATGGCGAACCGTACAGTCATGGAAATGAGAACAATGCGCTACACACGTGTCAGAGAACACCCGAGCCAAGCACACCCAGGAATACAGTCGCAGTCGTGTATTACCTATCGATTGTACCTGGTGTGTGGTAGCCAAACAAAATCGTTGAACCAAAGACGATCATCCCTGCTGCTAGTAAACTGTCTAGAACTTTATCGTTGACACTCGAACTTTTTGGTCAATTATTGCCCGTCTCTCTCACGTTAAGTGGACGTGGCCCACAGGAACAGACGTCTGACATGTGTTGAATCAATCATGACAGATTCTGATGCTCCATAATCTTAATTATGAAGGACGTGATGGACGTGATGACAGAATAAATGGATTACATCTAGCTAAAAAGACACGCAAGACTTGCCTGAACCAGTCCTGGAGGACAGCACTTGGCATGCTGAACAGCCTTGTGATCACGTTGTCTGGTTGCGTGAACCGCCCTGCGACATTACAACACGATCTCGTCGACTGGTGTGTTACATCGTGATCGGGGCACGGCGTCTCTTCGCTGCAATGCTTGTCTCACGGTGTACGTTGACGATGGTCACAGAGCATGATTCAATCTTGTAGGGCCGGGATGACACGGATGATGTCGAACCTTTTATCATTTACAACGAGGGATCAAACAGACATAGTCTTGACCTGATTGTTCATAGAACAAGGTGACAAAAACGAGACCGAGAGCAATCCCTTCTGATAGGCATGTGGGCTGGCCTCAGACGTCCAAAGAAGGTGGGGCACGTCTTGACCTGGTCGCCAGAGCCAGGGGGGACTTTAAGTTCGTAAAATGTTGTCTGGTGAAGGTAAGGCCCGGCTCTGCTGGTTCATTCGACCCCGGGTTCAGGGAGAAGACCAGTGCCGCATCCCCTGAATCTTCTGCCACAACTTCGGGTTCAAAAGTGCGAGGTGAAATAGGACAGTGGGCAGTGATCGGCGACTTTAGGGGTGCCTCACAGACGGCAGCGAGTGAAAATTCCTTGATTTTGGACAGGAAAATCGCGCGTCGCTCGACTGTCCCCAAGTTTCCTGTAACTAAACACCTCACAGCAGTAGAAGAAAGCACGTACGCTGTTTCAGCCTCTGATTCTTGAGTACTAACTCCTTGCGCAGATCGGGCATCATCTGCTTCCCTAACCTGGCTCTATGGTCACGCGACAAACTGAGCAACGAATCGAACTGATCCCGTCCAAGTCCCTTCTGAGAATCTGTGGGGTACAAAGGGGAGGACCGCCGTGGTAATGCAATAGCCTGAGACGGCACTGACAACCATTTCGCTCTGTACGCATCATTGTCTGCATCTGACTTCGAGGATGGGATCGGGGAATAGGGTTCGGGGTAGACCTTTATCTGGGGTGCAGGAGTGATGCGTATGGAAGGAATAGATGGACTGGTCAATAGCATGAGTCGAGACTGTCTGAAAGCGACCTGCGCCGATGAGATTTAAAGGAGCGAACGCGGTCGAAAGGAAGAAAAGGAGCGACGAGAAAAAGACGAAGTTCGAAGTAGCCCAAGCTCGCACAGCGAGCTGGAAACAGCAAGAGCAGATGAAGCAAGAGCAGGGCGAAGCGGTTTAAATGGAAACATTCAAGTTGATTGGGAGCTGATGACACATTTACGTCGCTACTAGTGCCGCTGATCGTTCCGAGTTGAGTCTTGGCACTTCAAACCCGAACAGCAATCCACAGAAGATGGATTCGGGCCCAGAGGACATCAGGGTACGACATCCATAATAGTCATCGAGAGAGTTGAGCCCTACAACATGGATGCAAAGGATCGCCTCGACAAGGCCAACCAGCTCAAGCTTGAAGGGAACGAGGCGTTCAAGGCAGCCCAGTGGAACGAAGCCCTAGTATCATACAAAACAGCGCTTAGCCATTTGCCTCCACAAAAGCGATCAACTGAGCCAGATCTTAACCATACCCACGAAGATCCCCCGGGACCTAGCCAGCAACCATCAGTTGCAGAGCCCACTCTGGCTACCGTGACAGATATCCCGGATGCGATTGATTCAGAGTGCGCGAAAGCACGGGCAGTGCTGTACGCGAATATTGGCGCATGCCTATCCAAGTTGGTGAGTTGACCGAGTTTTGTCTATCAGCCATTCTCATCAGGGCAACTGGACAGGAAGACCACAAAGGGGTAGTAGATGCGTGTTCTCGAGGCAAGTCCATTTCTCTGACATGCCCATCGCCATTCTGGACACCAGATTTTAGCTCTCGACGATGACCCACATTATCTCAAAGCACTTCAGCGAAGGGCAACATCAAACGACAAGATTGGCACATGGTCATCTCTCTCCAGCGCTCAGCAAGGTCCGACTCTCACATTAAGTTTTCGGCTTGAAACTCACTGACAAAACAACCAGATCACAAGCTGCTATTAGAGTTGCTTCCGCCCGGCTCAGCAGAACTGACGCAGACAAGGAAAACTCTCCAATCCCTTGAGCCCCGCGTGCGAGCAGCTCAAGAAAAAGAGACAGCTGAGATGATGGGCAAGTTGAAGGGTCTCGGAAACACTATCCTCGGTATGCCTCTCATTTCATCCAAGGGATGGTACTTATATTTCCTAGGAAATTTCGGGCTTTCCACTGACAATTTCAAGTTCGAACCAAATGGTCAAGGAGGCTACTCGATGAACTTTGTTCGATGATGTTTGAAGACGGCACGTTGATGTGTACATACCACTCACGTAGGAATGGTTCGTTGGTTCGCTAGACTGTTTCTTGGCCATCGCGCTCATCAATGTATGTGCCTTTACGAGCGAAGATCTGGAATCTACTGAAAGGAAACACCTATTGAGAGGCATTAAGAGTTTCCTATGCAACACATCGATGCAACATACCCTGGCAATGATTCTGCCTCTTATTAAACCCATCGAGACGGGGCCATAGTCTCTTGAGTCGGTTGAACACGCTGCATTATCCCCCGCTATCCAGACATGACCTTTTGGAACGATAACATGTTCTTCCGACGGAGCTTTCAAACCCGTTGGATCGACGCATACAACGTCACCCGGAAGGCCAATGATTCGTTTACAGATTATCCTGTTTGGTTTGAGGGGCGATTTGAGCGAAATCAATTCTCCTCGAGTCAAGTTATATGGCGCGAGCCGGTGCGACAGGATACTTTCAATGGCAATTTCCCCCGAGGTCTCGAAAGTGGGGAGCATGGATGGGCCATCCGTCTGGCTGTATCATCAACATCAGAAAAGAAGCAGGCTGCAGTAGACGTACCAAGCAAGGACTTCCGATATATTCTTTAAAGAGATGAAGGAGACAGGCAATATTGACGGTCTGTGTTGTTGTACTGGGTCAGCGGTGGTTCGTTTGAGACGAATGACCCTACGTGTAAACATCCTACTGCAACGTTTTTTAGCAGTTTGAGCTGGGGAGCATGAAGAAACGAGAGATGGTTCATTGACAAGCGACCATGTGCTTGTGAAGTAGTAAGTAAGTAATAGGATGTACGTGTCTAGTTTTGCCCTGAACCCATTGGGACTCTCGCATCATATCCTCGAACACTTTCGATCGAAGAGCTGACCGGGCTCCGGGTCATACTTAATTTCTCCCCATCGGACTCCTCTCAAATTCTTTGTTCATCATGTCGCTCAAGAAGACAACTGCCGAGGACATCAACCGCATGACCTACTTGGGAGCAGCCAAACTTAAAAAAGAGAGGGCGCGTCCGGATGGCCAACCAGACAAGTTGGATTTCAGTATTTTCCCAGCTTGTTTCGGCTGTGATGGGCCTATGTTACAGAAGGTAATGAATCTGTTCGAGTATTGCGTATATGCTGCTTGCTTATTCTTGGTCGATAGCCGTTGGTCTGTTCGGCGTGCAAGTCTGCTGTTTACTGCTCGAAAAAGGTGTGTCTGGGATACCTTGAATATTGGTCCCGTCAAGACTAGCTGCGTTGCAGTGTCAAGTCGCGGATTGGAAAACCGGACGATTTGGCACCCAAGGTCACAAGTTTTTTTGCGAACAAAACAAAGTGAGTAATGTTCAGATCTCGTGAAGGTGGGACCGCTATATTGTGCGTCCTACAGCATCAAATGCGGAGAGTACCACAAATACGAGCTATCCTCAAGTTGTTTCCTTGGGGGAAAGTCGAGTCGGATGGCACCTTTGCCGAACCGATCACTCGTGCTTACTATGGTGTCCTGGGAGCCAATGGTTATGGATACTGGAGCGAAAAAGGCGGGAACGTTCCTCATCAGCGTCAACCAAACACTATAGGTAACCACGACACTCCGTTGGACATCGAGCCAGTTGCACGTTATCAGGATGGATATTTGCTTCTTCTTGATCAGCACCTCGACGAGAAGGCGGGATGGAAACTCGAAGATGGACTGATTCCTAAACTGCACTTTGAACCTGGTCATGAACCGCCAATCGCATCCTCCGTTAACGTGGTTGACTGGAAGTCGTGGTACCAATGGCGTCATTTGCCTTTCGAGTCTCCTGCCGCAATCATCATGCACTATCCCCTCACCGTGTACCATTTACTTGTCAACGTCTTAAATGTCGCAAGTCCAAGTCGTGGGTCTCCCGAGCACCGACAAAGGCTTCATGTTCATTATCTGGGAGCGGAAGTGGAGCTTAACATGCTTCCTCTGTAAGTCTCTCCGCTACCCCAGTCTTCTTCGGGGGTCTCAACGATATTGGCAGCTTCTCGGAGTTGGCATTGTTGTTGCCATACACCGACATCAAGGTTACGTTTTTCGGTTACGCTGTGTACACCATCGTGCAAAAAGCAACAAAGAAAAGTATTGCTGGAAGGGCCAAACGAAAGGAGCCAGTTTACACGTATGAGGGGCCCAAATCCATGGGTCAGAGCACCTTAACACTATACCTTGATGAGGAGCACGAGAGCTGGGATCCGCGCTTCGCCTCGATCACAGACAACCTCCCTGACGCCATCGTAGCCCTCAATGCCGGATTACTCAGCTACAAGACTTGGGCATCCGTTATTTTGTTTTGCCACTTAGAGGATATGCCCTTCGGCGTGACAGAGTACGCTGAACAATCCGCCGAGGGGCAAAGGGACTCGTTCGCCAAGATCATCCACCATGCGATTCCAAGTTTAGCGCCACGTATGAGCACGGCTCAACTGGAGGATTTAGTGAAACCGCGACAATACCTAGTCGAGTTTAATCCTTTCCACAGACCGGGTCAACGGCCCATAAGTGCCACACGTCTTCCAAACCTTTCCAACGGGTTCACCATCAAGATCATCGGAAGGGATTCTATGAAGGTGGATGGTCTAGTGCGGGAGTTCGAGTCCGGATCACATGCTGCAGAACCTGGATTGAAGGAGCTGGTTAACAAGGCACAGGACATGTCGTTGAACAGCCTCGACTAGTTTACGAAGTTGAAGCCGAACATGTTCATGACTGTGACAAGTGCCGTGACTGTGACCCGCATTATGTCTTCGTTCAAGCGCAGGACACCATCTAAACAAGTTGCTCTTCCACCAGGGACCCGCACGTGCCCTACATCCACATCTACAGCCTTGACGTCCTCTGGTATCCCTTCTCTCGATGATATCCTAGGTGGCGGGGTTCCCCTATCATGCTTACTTGCGATCTTTGCACCCGATCTCCATTCTGCATACGGTGAGTTGGTGCAAAAGTACTTTGTTGCTCAAGGCATCGCGAGTGGTCACGATGTGTGCGTCGTCCACGAGGATGCGCTGCCGTTTGTGAAGGAATGCATGTGGGTGCCTACAGCAAACCCAAGTCAGACCATGCCTGTGGTGGATGAAGGTGATGCAGTCCAGGACAAAATAAAGATTGCATGGCGGTATGAGCAAATGAAAAAGTTCGAGACGACGGTGACCAACCAGTACGTGTCAGTTCCTGAGCGATGAAAACGGACGATTGGTGACCATCAGCCCCAGATCCGCGGATAGTTTTTGTGCAACGTTCGATCTCAGCTATTGCATTCCCAAGTCTGTGATAGACGCAGTCTGCGATGTGAAGCGGCTCATATTGTTGAACCCAACGATGGATAACAGCGATGTATCATCGATGGACGTCCTGCTGAAACAGATAAAGCACGTCCTTGCGACAGTACCATCAACCCAAGTTGTTCGGCTATGCATAGTAAACCTAGGATCTCCTGTGTGGGGAGAATACTGTCCAGCGGTAGGAAACACATCTCTTATCTAATTCGAGCTGACTGCATGTTATTACAGGACATATTACGTTTCCTATATTCCTTGCGCCGTTTGTTGCGTCGGTATCCTCATTCCTGTGCTTGTGTCACCTTCGCTCCGCAACTTTGCACGGATCGATGGACCGAACCTGGATGGACCCAGAAAGTTGGCTGGTTGACTGATGCAACTATCTCGATGTCAGGCTTTGGCGGTGCGCTTAAATTTTCGTGTGTATGATTGTATGGTGACCGGCCGACAGCGAATCCGGCACTTACAGCACTTTTTCCTTCCCACCATGGCTTGGTACAGATTCACAAATTACCCGCGCCGCATAGCATCCTCCCCACGAGCGATAAACATTCTACTCTTCGTGGGCTGTCGTCATCTGCAGCAGCAAACGCTGGTACTGGAGAAAACAATCTTGCATTCAAGTGTACACGAAAACGGCTCATTTTTGAGACAATGCATCTTGATTTGGAGGGGGGTGTCGCAGAACGGCGGATTACGCCCTCGTCGACAGCGATTGGTTCAGGCGAAGTTGCACCGGTTCACACACACGTCAGTGACAAGGGAAACACAG
>JBBPRP010000174.1:0-21202 GCA_038093135.1 Leccinum longicurvipes
ACCAGCTCCGTCAATTGAACCCTTGCCATAGACTACCCCCACGGGATTGTCAAGCACTCTAAAGACAGACCTCGCGTCGGCGGTAGCGGCTCGCAGCGAAGGAGTCCAGGTAAGAGAGAAGAAAAGGACGCCAATATACCACACCCAGGTAATCCAGCAACCTGCACTCCAAATGCCTTCCGTAACACCTTTGGCGATGTACAGACTGCCAAGCAAAAGTGCGCTG
Organism: Leccinum longicurvipes; assembly: GCA_038093135.1. Lineage (NCBI taxonomy): Eukaryota > Fungi > Basidiomycota > Agaricomycetes > Boletales > Boletaceae > Leccinum > Leccinum longicurvipes. The sequence goes on from JBBPRP010000174.1 coordinate 227, forward strand.
GAAGCAAGAAGAGCTTGAAGGAGTGCAAAAACAGAACTGCTCGCAGGGCAAACAGAGAGAACCGAAGGGCGAGAAGTAAGACAAACCACGTATCCTACACGACAGGGTAAGAGCTCGCAAAATTCAATACTGGACTAAGTGGACATACCATATATACCCAAGGCGGCCAAGACAGCCAAACCAAACTCCCAACCAAAGAGTACTCCGAGCACGACGACACCGATCAAGGCGTCATCAATAGCGGCTGCAACGGCCGAAACTGCGTACAGGACCTTTGATATTGCAGCGCCGGCTGTTTCACGCAGTTCATGCGAAACATCGGCTTTTCCAGATCCAAGAGACAGACCAAGAACCTGGTCAGTGTAGTGAGATGACAATGCATCATCAGCACCTGCACCAAGGCGCGAAACTAAAGCCTTGATAAGGTTCGGAATACCGCCGTCAGAAACAAGGAACTGCAGCAAGGCGAATACAAAGATGTATGTGTACGGGGAACTGCCAAGGGGGGTCAGGATTGGGGCAGATGAGAGGAACGCGTTGAGGGCTGCGCCAAGGGAAAGCGGAACAAGAGGGGTAAGGACTCGGGTCAAGATATGAAGTAATGTGATAAGCGTCTGGTGGATTGATCCTAAGATAAACATGAATGGGCAGGTCACCGTCAAAACTCACAATAAGACCCTTGGCGGGAGAGACATAGGGACACAACCGCCATACCGTAGCCAACGACGACTCGCACTTGTTATAGCGTAAGTGCGGATAAGTGAAAGTGCAATACAAAGGGAATACAAGCTCACCTGTGGGCGGATCACCACAGGACACGACTCGGATTGACCATGCGCAAAAGTACCATACTTGCTGTTCTCGCCCCCCGAAACAACTTCGTTTCCGTCTTGCTGGAGAAGTACACTCGACTGGCCAACAAGGGGTGCACTCTCAGCCTCCGCAATCTCCGGTTGCGACTCGGCAGGGAGATAAACAACGTGGGGAGAAAAGAGAACAAAGAAGAGGGGGAGAAGGAAGAGGACACGGAAGAGGGGAGTGAAAAAGTGGAGGGCCTCTGGGATGCACGCTGAGAGCTTAGAGGAGTCACAAATGCGCCGCGGGTCTGGTTGGGGATGAGCAGAGAGTTCGGTAATCGTATGTGTGCGCACTCACCACGTGTTGTAACAGAAAGAGCGAGAAGAACTACCTCGGCGATATCTAAGGCCAATGCAACAAAGATGGCAGCTTTTACACGCTTGCGGGACCAGATCTCGATGTTGTTCACGTCTTTGTAGGCTCCGAGGGCGGCAAGAGCTACGTAAGCGACAAGCCCAAGGAGGGCTGCCAGTTCAACGCCGGTGCCGGATCTCCAGACGCCGTTGAAGACAGCGTAGGCTACATAAGCAAGCCCGTCCACGAGGAAGGAAAGGGCAACAAGGGAGAGAAGAGAAAGGATGAGAGATTTCCTTGGTACGCGAGACTGGACGACGACGGGAGTTATCGGGGAGGGGGAGGGCGGAGAAAGAGGCTTGGAAGGGAGAAGGGAGAGGGTAGCAAGGAACACGACGGCGGGGGATGAAACCCGCAAGCCGAAAAGAGCGCAGGCGAGAGGAGATGCGCCCACAGCTGGGAGAGAGGCTGCGGCGATGCTGCGAAGGAGGGCCCGACGCGTCGTCATCGCGAAGGGTGATGATGATGAAATTGTGGTGGTGGTCGTGATGGACGTCGCGGAAGTCGTCGTCGTCGTCGTCGTCAGCGTCGAGAAGAAAGAGAGGAGAGAAGGGATGGCCCTGTCAGAAAGGCGTGCGAAAGTAAGAGGGCAGGATCGTTGCCTTTTGAGCTTGATATGTGGCTGTGCACCCTTTGCTAGATCACAATATAGTCTCTCTACGCCGACGCGAACAATGTCGAGAATAACATCATCCGCATAGCCGACGTGCCCTTCCCGCACCGTGTCTGTTCCGCTCCTCAATCACGCACTTCACATGCTGGGACAAGCCTCATGTCTTCCATCATTGTCCTCTAACTCGGATCAATCGACGACTTGTCTCCGAATGGGGAAAATCAACACGTGTGACAGGCATGTTTTCCTCTTTCTCTTCTCTCTCCTCCTGGGGCCGTCGAGTCTCGGCAAGAATAATCTGCCTCGGCATCCGCCCTCGCCGGCTACTCGCTACTCGTAACCACTTGCCCGCCCTATCGCTGACCGACCGATCTGACCACCTCGCCGTCACTTCGGGCTCGATCCCATGCGAGTCGACTGCCGCTCTCAGGCGCAACCCTTGGCAGCTCGTCGTTACATACCTCAGCTAAGATCTGCATTGATAACGCCTTCCTTGTCGAGCTTGCCATCAGTCCCAAGTTAGTTCAATCTCCAATGAACTTCTTCAGGAACGACACAGGGGCCATGCCCTCAGGACCATCAAATCTTTCACTAGACAGGGCTGGGACTCGAATTCAACTGGAAACGGAGCGTACGCAAAGGTACACTGTCTAGTACTATGCACGGGTCATGGTGGCCCATCGAAATGCAGCAAAATGGAGGACAAATACGAAAACCCACACATTTGGACCCCTATCAAATTGACTCACGACTATGCCATAATAGTCTTTCGCTCTGTATCATCCTTATCGATCAGTACAGTACTTACTCAACGTGCACTGCGTGGCTCAGCAATCTTCCGTTGCCCTCCACTGCTGCTGCTGCTTTCTTTTTGACGATAAGCCCGAGCTGCTCGACTCCAGTTAGTGCAAGAACTGAAACACGGATTTCAAGTTTCATCCACAACACCGACTGCTGTGGGAAAAGAACCGAGCTCGACAAACGTGTGAGTAGAGATATGAACCGCGCACCACAGGCGAGGTATAATGATACATATATCGATCCCGTAAACGTCATCGCTTGGTTCCACGTTCCGGTTCCTCAGGGCTAAAAATTTCGTCAAGCCAAGAGCGTCTAATCGCTCGTTAAGTAATCTGAGCAGCTGACACAGGGCCTGAGGCCGTCTGCTTCACGCGCTTACCTGACAGCTTATCATCATCCCGGACTCGCAAACCCTCACAATTCTGATTCGCTTCTCAGATCATTCGGGGGAAGTTCATTTTATCCCGAAAAAACAATTCGGGTGAAGCCATCAGCCCACTCGGAGCTCCCACTGTAAAATAATACCTGCGAGTTGTGCTTCGCTTCGTTGACGACCCGCAGGAGCGTGGATCTAGTCATTGGCTGCGCAGTACTCAGTGCACACAGTGGACTAGTCTGACTCTTGAGGCAGTGGTAATGCTGTACACCCACTTCTCCTCGCTTGTCCGGACCGTCGGAATCGTGACCATGGGCGTTTTAATTATTGGGTGTAGCCTCGTGGTCAACTCGTTCACTGCCTTCATTGTGGCCCCATTTGCTTCCTAGTCAACTATCCGCCTCTTAACACCCAGTCCTCTAGCCAGCAGTCGACTCGCTATTTATACGAATTTCTCACGAATACACAAGTCATTAAGTCGTACGAACGCTGCCAATGACCTCATCTGATGGTGAGTTGGCCCGCCTAAACAGCACAATGAATTCGTTGACGAGATAAACCGCATTGCAGGAGCTCTCAACGTAATTCTCTTCGGGGAAACGGGCGTCGGGAAAAGCTCTGTGATCAACATGCTTGCTGGAAAGCCCGTCGTCAAAGTTTCCTCCGATGCTGGAGATCGCACCCTAAAGTCTACGAGATATTCCATCGATCTCGGTGGCGCTGAGATCACCATCTGGGATACCGCTGGTCTCGAGGAACCCACAATGGGAGTCAACGGATACCTAGATGCAGTCGAAAAAGCGCATACGCTCATCCGCGACCTCGGCAACGCAGGAGGAATTGATCTTCTACTTTTCTGTATGCGAGGTGGCAGGATCACAGCAACAACTCAAAGCAATTACCGGCTCTTCCATGAAATTCTATGTAACAAGGAGGTCCCCATTGCTCTGGTCATCACTAATCTGGAGATGGAAGCGAAAATGGAGGACTGGTGGACGAGGAACAGGGAGTTTATCGAAATGTATGGTATTCACAGCGTGGGGCACGCATGCGTCACCGGGATTGAGGAAGATAAAAAGCATGAGGAATCAAAAGTCACGCTCCGTAACCTTCTCCTGTCGCAAATCAATAACAAACGAAGATTCACAATGCAAACGGAGTCGTGGTTTGCAAGACTGTTGGCAGGTCTAGCAGGCTTTCTGCATAGCAAGAATCCTCCGAGAGGAGAGAAAATGGTCCGTACGTTGGTAAAGCGCTGTAACGTGGATGGGGAAACAGCGAGGCGTCTAGCTAGTGTACTCGCCTAAGAACGATTGGAATGATAGAGATAATACATACTTCTTTCGCAGGTCGATAATTAACACTGATGTGACTCATATGCACCCTCCAACTCTAGATACATATTTCACTGAATCATGATTTGTTCGCTAAAATCGACCAAGTATTATTAACTGGTAGCATCACCCAGGGCAAGTTCCCACTCAACCGTGACTCGGACGCGCACTGGCCGCTTCTCTGGCTGGAGGCTGATTTTATGTAGTAGAATGTGAGCGGTCCGCCGTGAGCTCTTAATCCTCGTTTACCCCCCAGCCCCAATCCAAGTATTCTTTCCCACACTTGAACTTTGTCAATGGCCTACCGCTTTCTCCGAGGCAGCACGAGAAAACGATGTGCGAGCTATCCCGGCTCTCAGGCTCTTTCAACACCAACATGGAAACGTCAAGGATATCCTCGCACTCACTGGCACTCGGAACCTTCGTTATTCCGTCGGCGACAGGGTCGTGATTCGGCCTTGACTGATTTGCGTCTCCGAACGCATGGTTCGGAGAGCGAGAGAAGGAGAAACACTGGTCAGATCTCAAGATCTCATCTTTCTCCGACGATTTTATTATAAAAAGATTGGGACAGGAATAGCATACCTCTCACGTTTCCCGAGAGCTGCGTGTTCCTGTTCATTGTTCGCGTCGTTCGATAGTCTAACGGGATTTCCGAGGAGGTACACTCTGAATCGTGTGCCCGTGCTAATACCACCGTGACCAGAGTGACGCTGGGTTATTTCGTGCGCAATTTCCGAAACAACGATCCTACATGCAATTCGTAGATTTCGGCGCACCGGATTCGAAATCGCAGCACGACTCAAGTATCTTGGTTGCGAAGCCTTGTCACAACAAGAACCACGAGTAAGAGGTATTCGGATTTGCTGATGCCAGCGCCACTTAGGGAAGACAATAACGTCTGGGATTACGGGATTGGGGATTAAAACACAGGCACAAGTCCTTGTGCCTCCAGGGAACCACATGTAATGATGTATGACTTGACTTTGTCGGCAAATGTGGTTGACGTTCATTTCCCGTACAGCATGAATCAGGTACCTTGTGTACCTTGTAATACATCTGCCGTGATGCTCACCCAGCATCGTTTCATAAGTTACAACACTGAGGACTCCAACGATAAGGTTACCGCGTTCGTGGCCGACTTAACTGCCGGATTGGGACCCGAAATTATCGCGTCACAAAATTATGCACGCCTTCGGTTGCTGATTGATCAAAAGCTTTTTTAGAGGTGCTCTGGCTGCTACTCGGGCTCGGGGGGACATCAAGCAGTCATGCAACATGCAACATAGGTTTGTCATTTTTCGAATGTCCCAAGAGGAGTGCTGTCGAGTTGAGTTCATCCGCAGGTCATAATATGAGCCAGGTATGTTTCATTCCATGTTACACGATGACTTGTACAAACTGGGTATCACGTGGTTCTCGGCCTACTAGAACACGATGCAAGCATTGCAAGGCAGCTGACTTGTTCCTCGATTTTATCTGTCCTCGTTCAATTCTCTTGATTGATTGCACTAGCCTGTCCTGGATCCTGTGCAGCCGATTTCAGAAGGGTGTTCCCGATCGAACCTGCGGATACGAACAAGGGTGAGCATGCTTAAGACTGCTTCATGTAAGATATGTTCGTATTTAAATTCTTCGTCATAGAAGAATTATTCTCAGATGCTCTCAGAGGGAGTTATCATCTAGACAGCACTTCTTTATGTATGATCCACAGAGAAAACGCTTGACCTTTGCCAATGATGACATCATAAACCAATCAAGCAGCTCTGTATGTCCGCAAGAAAGTGCCAGCATCTGCAAATGGGGCCGGCGTAGAGGCAGGCGCCATGGCTTTCGCCACAGGGTACGTGACCGGGTCTGTATTTTATATATCTCCTGAACTAACAAAGGTTCTGCGAATGTAGTGATCATGGTGATACCGTGGGGGACATATGCGGACCAGGACACAGTGCTTCAAAAGAAGAAGAAATTTTGTGCGTTAATCGGCCAAGTGGATGGGTGCGTGGCGAGATTCTAACTCGAACACAGCTATGACACGAAGTGGTGTCGAGAAATTTGCTAATCGGGACTGGGAAGCCTTAAGTATTGAAGTTCTACACCACGGCGCATTACGAAGGTAACGATGCCCAACACTGCCTGAAACGCCACCACGAGGCGTGTGCACGAGGCATGACGACAGATATTTGATTCCATTAGTTTGGTAACTCCGATAGCGCAACGTCACCATTCTACTAGTAGTATCGTTCCAACCCCACCAGGGTGTTTCGCGAGTCGCGACAACCACCGTTCAGTGTCCGAAAGGCTCGTATCATAGTCAGATCTGTGTTGGACTCAGTCGGATCTCCGATCCTCTCTTTTTTCTTCTTTGTACATCATTTGTTCCGAAATAAATTATTGGGTGATAACTCTAAGTCGCTCTGACGAATAAGGTTGAATGCAATCTCGACATCGCCGCGCTGAGACCTAGATCGACAGGCGGGCAAATACGTTCATCAAATTCTTACTTTCGATATTGAGCACAAGCCTGAGATCGAGGGTGCTCGCGTTGCCACCTGAAGGCATTTAATCTGGTTCTTCGCCTGTGCCAAGTCTCGCCTCCGAACAATGCGATGCACACTCTACATACAATTCCAGGGTCATTGCACCGATTGCATGATTTGCCCGGGGGGTGAGGAAATTTCGTTACCGTGCGCGGCGAATGCTCGTGTCACGTATGTTTTTGGGGATCCGGGGTGCTCATCGAGTCATCGTTGCACCGATAGACCCCTTGAGAGTGACTTATAATTATGAGAATTATGGATAGATATCTGGTGTTGCAGAGTCTGCGCAAAGAACGACAGAAAGATATAAGTTTGCACAGTGGACGACCAGCATACTCAGGCTACATGATATGTCTACAGTAGGAATGCATAACATTGTAAGCACGGTCAAAACTAAACGTCAGTTGCCAACTTGTCCGCTACATCCGCTGCCGTCTTTGAGTCCATTCCACACCGTTTCGTTAGGACCTTGATAATGTCCTTTTTCTTCGCGTCCTTCTTCAACGTGGAGAACATTCCAAAAAGGCGCAAAAACTCGATGATCCATCCTTCCGGCGGCATATGAAATTTCCCATCTCCGTTGTGTCCTTCCAACAACTTGACCATGTTTTGTTGTGATTCCCGGTATTTCGAGTGTGCTGGTAGTCCGGTAACGCAGGCATGACCGGCAGCCTTGATACCATACTTTTCCAGATGTGCCGCATTTCTCTCCCACCAGTTCTCCATGCTGGGTTCCCGCTCGAGGTGCGTGATGACGAGGGCGATCGGGACTTTCGAACTGCAGAGAACTTCGTAAAACAACCTATAGTTGCTCTGCGTGGTCGCAGTGATTCTGTTTCCGCGGATGCAAAACAGCAGAAGATTAACACCGCCCTGCCTTGCTAGCTGGTGGATAAGATCGCAGGCCTGCTCTATCGCGGGAAGAAAACCGTTGACACCCATCTCTGGCTCCTCAAGACCGACCGTATCCCAGATATTGAAGTTCCGGTAGCCGACAGAGAAAGTGTAAGGTTGGAACGACATGGTGCAACCATGGGCGTCTGGTGAAGTCTTTGCGACTGTCCTCCCAGCAATCAGGTTGATCACTGAGCTTTTTCCGACGCCCGTCTCTCCGAATAGGATGATGTTCAACGTGGAGCTCATGATGATTCTATCGGATATTTAGATCGGACCCATCGACTGGCTCATGACACACGTACCGTCCAAAAACGCAGAGGAAGAATAGATTGGCTTACTATGCTCGAAGAAGTGGTGAGACGAAAAAAAGCGGGGAGGGAGGCTGAATTGATGGTACTAGTAAGTTGAGTGGAGAGAGCGAAGACTAGCGAATCAATGGCTCTATTTGTGTTTTGCCAGATGGTGAGTGCACGGAAGGGACCTTGTTGTGGACGGGTCCAGACTCCAGCCTGCCATCATCGGCATTTTTTGAACGCGCGGTTGGGGAGCGTTCGACCCACGGTTATGGCTGCCATGCTTGGCCAGTCTGGTTGGAACGTGCTTAGTATAAGCTCATGTTCTTATTGTGGCTACTGAATGCCCTCTGAGCTAGCATCTACGCATACACTGAATTTGAACGCTACTAGTAGCGATAGTATACTCCAAGTATCCAAACGTGACGGGTCATTCGTCGCTGAAGACAGCCAAGCGGCGGTCCCGGAACTAGCATCATGATGGCCTGATAGGAACCCTGAATGAGAGCGGTGTTAATCATGGTTTACACGTTGAATTTAGACACTCAGTGGTAACATCGTGTACACCGCGCAGGTACTGCGTGGCGTATGTTTACCACGTGAAAAATGTCTGTGGCTCATCCGTGATAAGCGGCTACTAGGTATGCATTGTGTCTGGTCGACACATCGTGCATCATGGGGCGCCAGGTGCATAGCCCTGGCACCCTCAGACATTTCAGAAAGTATATGTAGGTTGACGGGAAAGTAAAGGCGTACCAGCGTTCGAGTTCAACGAGACTCATAATTATTGTACTACTAATAACTCCGAGGAAGTCGTCGCCCACCAAGGCTTGGTGCTTAGCACGAACACATAGCTGTTATCCGGCCGATACGTATCTCAATGGAAACACTAGTGCATTACGTCCGTCATCTGTTAACCAGCTGCGATTTAGGGCTCTTGAAGTTGGAGTATCCTACGTATATGATATTCGAGCCAGCTGCATAAGACCGGAGGATCAACATCAAAGAGATAGATATCTAAGTGTAGTGGAATCGAAGATATGAATTCCACAAACCTTTGTGTAGTCGCCACCTGTCCTAACCAGCCAGCCGGCTGGCAAGTTCTCGAGCGACGTGCTCGTCTAATTTACATTGGTCCATCAGGATTCGTTTGGGTGAACGTGCAAAGGCAATGAATGGATCAAGTATGCCTTTGATTGAGCCAAGTTGTAAGCTGGTCCTCTGGGTCCATGTGGTAAAGAGCATCAAAAGGGCCTTTCTCGACCGCTCCTCCAAGTCCACGCCGACATCCATATGTTTCTTCGTGCATCCAAGTCCAACGTATGGGCAGTCAATACCAAACTCTTGGATTGTCCCCTTGTATTGATCCCACCATTGATCTGCGTCTTGACCATCGAGTTTCGTGATGGCGAGAGCGGATGAGACTTTGCCGCCGCATATGATCTTGCAAAACAAACGATAATTTCTTTGAAGAGCTGCCGTCGGCTTATCAATGCAGAAGAGTAATAGGTGAGGCCCATTCCCATTTCTGATGCTGCGTATCTTCTTCTGAATGCTAACAGTGGGATCAATAAAGCCTTCGACGCTCATTCGGGGATCAACGAGTCCGGGAGTGTCGTACAAATGGAAGGTCCTGCCATTCTCCTCAAACGTATACATGTTGATGGTCGTGGTACACGCTACGGTGTCCGGCGACACTTCAGCGACGTTTCCCCCGGCGATCAGGTTGATAAAGGAGCTTTTGCCTACGCCACTTTCCCCCAGTAGTACGACGTCGATGACTTCGGAGCCAGGAGGCTTTGGAGAAGAAGATTTCCGAGGCATCACACGAAAGAAGGTTTGAACTAGGGTTGATAAGGGGTGTTGTTGGAAGCGCATGTTAGAGTTGCAGTTTCGGAGGATGAGCGAGTGCAGGACATCACGACTCTTTGAGATATGATCTTGGTTGAATGATCCGGCACCCATGGTCATGCAGATAAAAGCATGATCATCAAAGCGAGGACCTTGGTTGGCAAATACGTCCTGATTGCTGGACCACCAACTCTTCTGTTCAACCTGATCAGATAGTCCGGAGATGACAGCAACCGTGGTAGGGGTGCGTAGGGACGGAGCTGAACATGAAGCAATGGTATCTCGAGCATGGTGAATCCGCGAAGTGGAATGCGACGCATTCATGCAATACACGAACAGATGAATACCACCGGTCCTGGATGTCTTCTCAATTTCCCAGAGCACGGGTGTGGACGCTGATTCGTTCGCGGTTGTCGGTAGAGCATAGAGCATAAATACCTTGCCATCAAGTGTAACGCTGGGCACATCACCGACAAGCGCGCGGTGATCGGTGGGGTGAGCGCTTTCCTGCCTCTCTGAACCTGCGATGAGGTCGATGATAGAAATATCGCCCAGGTTCGTCTCCCCGAGAAACAGGACATTCGAAGTCACCATCCTTTTGGGCTACGGGCACCTTTAGCTTCATATTGGACAGAGCGCATTCTCAGAAAGCACGGACCATAATGCGGGAAGCCTTTGATTGTGGGCGAGAGTGTGAAGAATCTGTGAGATGGGTGGAACCGTCGTCGTCTGATCTAAGCATTCTGCCAGTGAATGACAATTTCGTTCACAAGTCGACAAGCATACTACAGCATATACTCACTGACAACTCGAGAGGAAGAGAGAAGCTGAATGGATACCAGGAGGATGCTGGTTCTCGTAGTGCTTTCTGGTATTCGAGTTGAAAGGTATTGTTCTTCTTGCGTTGGACCAGTTGGCAAGGGCCAGGGTCCTTCTGGGACGTCCTCGGACAATTCCTCACAACAGGCACGAGGCAGACACATGGTGCGGACGTAGGTGCCGCGCACCATTAACGGGGTGCTGCTCCTGGGGCATGCATGGAGCAAGTATTGTGCATAGATGGAGGTCGCCCAGTAACGCTTATATTTACGTATCTTTGGCTCGCATGTAACCGCAGTAGATGTTTGTCAACGAGAATTATGTACACACGAGGCTTTTGCAACCGCACATTCTCATCAACACCTCAGTGGGGATGACGTAGCACAAGCAAACAGATCCAGTGAATCGTCGGAAGGTAATAAAGTCCCCGAAGGTGCCGGCGGGGGCATCGCCTGTCTATGCCTTGCCTGTTGTTGCTGATTGGGCGGAACATGGCGGGACTCCTGCGAAAAGAGCGGTATAACGTACTTTTCGGGTATGTCAGATGATTGTAGCCTCGGTTCTGAACATGGTTCTGAGTGCAATACAATACGGTTGTTCTGAGCGTCGGCCAAAAGAGAGAAGAAGTTTGAACTTCGACGTTTGATGGAGTTGCATCCCCTGACTACTTCCGGACATCTACTGAAATAGTGTTCCTTGTCAGTCTCATCCTGGTATTCGGACCCATTGTCTGTGGTGAACTCAGCTTCAGATAGCTGATTGTAGGACGACGATGGGGAGGATGTTAATGAGTGTCGACGGGAGGTTAACGAGGGAGCGGAGGCAGATATTGAGGTAGATATAGCTAGTGAGGATGTGGTGTTTGGTAGATGTGAACGATTATATCGTGATGAGGTATGTGGACGGCTGTCTTTGATCCTCGGCTTCTTGTGCACTGGTGTGTTTCGAATCCAAGCTCCAACCATGTCTTCCCAGTCCCAGTGACCACTTGGCCTGCCGCGCTGTGACCGCATTGCAGGACCTGGATGATCGGGCAAGAACACCACGGAGCTATTGTCCACTTTTTCTCCGAAGCACCGATGTTCCGCAGCCTCTACTGCATCTATGAGCTGCTGCTTGTATCTTGCCACCAAGACGGAGCTAGCCTTTTGAGAGATGGATACAGATGTCTGGAAGTGATGGAGTGCACACGCCCATAAAGAAGCATCCAAATAGAAAAACTTTTCCGAGAGCAAGGTGGACGAATACATTTTGAGCTCCGAGAGGAAAGCTTCCATAAAGTCTCTGAAGGTATGGGTTTCTTGGAGCCGGCTGAAGTACACCATTAGTTTGGAAAATGTGGTTGGAATAGGGTCTGAGGCACCAAGAATATCTAGAAGACGGTCGGGCCTACTGATCGAACCTCGGAAAGTAACAAATATGTGGGTTGTGAATGTGATGATCATATCTTGGAGATCGATAGGAGAACCCGGGGTTGACATCCGTAAACAGTGAAGTTGAGCAGCGTGACAATCAGAGAGTATATCGATAGCCGCATAGACTCTCGGTAGTGTCAGGGAAGAGGTGTGAGAGTCGTGTTGAGCGAAGAGTAGATCGAATAGGTTCGACAACAACTCAGAGAGCTTGTCTCTAAGCATAGAAAGTTGGGCGCCATCTCGTATGGCATCCGGAGAGGAACCTAATGTCGTCCAGAAATTCTGAGAGAGCGTGCGGACGATGAGACCGTAAGAATCGATATCGCAGCTTCTGAGAGCATGTAATAATCTGTTCAAAACCTTGGAGGTCCATAAAATATACGAGTTGGTGGATAAAGATTGTGACAAGGTGGAAAGCCAGACCTGGCAAAAGGTGGATGTGGTGAACAGCAAGAAGTTCGAAGATGCCCCAGATAGTTTGTTTCCTGTGGTCCACTTTCCAAGAAGGTCGATTAGATAGTTTATATGAGCTGGATGAGTAACAGGGGGAGGGTATGATGAGTTAGATGGTTGGAATGCTTGTGTGAGAACGATATTCAAGAGACGAGTAGACTCGTGTACCAAGCCGAAGGAGAGGCAGTGGTCCAGTAAAATAGTCACAAGGGTGTGGTGACGAGAGCAGAGACATAAAATCATAGTCAAAGCATGTGACACGATTAGAAATCTGATATTGCACCGGTGAGTTGATAATGCACTATCCAGAGTACACGCGACGAATACCTGCGATGATGCGGTGGCACCACCTCATAAATGCGATCCATGTTTAGTATATCATTTTCGTCGGCTGAATCTTCGCAGGAAATACTATCAGAGGTTGCAGTGGGCAAGTATTCCCCAACGACAAAAGTGCACATTGCAGCGAGACTAGGAATGCGAACACTGCACGGTTGACCGAAGGCAACGTATGCGATATTCTTGAAGGCATCACAGACCGCATGTATCCGTCTCGAGAGCTCAAAATCTTCTGCGGAATGTCTATCTGCCGTCAACCTCTTTCCGCCCGCCAAGGAGCAAAGCACAGCGAGAGGAGGGCGACTGTCAGGATCCCAGTTAGAGGACTGCCTGGAATACGTGACGCGAGAGGTCGTGGCTGTCTTGGGGAGTGCTGCCAGACTGTTACACTTGTTCCTAAGAGGTCTCAGTAGACGATTGACCCGCGATACCGTGAGGTGTGTACCGTTCTCTGTCATATTCGAGGTCATTTAACTAGTCGTAGTTGACTTGCGAGTTCAACCGCACGGAACGAAGCGCGACTCAACACGTGACTTTGGCCCCACATTTGTGGTACAATATGAACTATTTACAAGTACAATATTCCCTGATCCCAAAAACAATAGATAGTGGTTGAATATGAGGAACAAAAGCAATAAAAGAGTCAACCGCCAACAACTGAGTGGGAAATTATTATGGGTCACTATCGCTTGTCCCACTGTCAGTTTCGTCATTTCCCCATACAGCGAAAGCACGAGGATGATCATCTTCTCTCGAGCTTGCTTTAGGTTGAGAGTTACTCCCCCTGTCAGAAACACTGTCTGGTATCGTGGGTGTCTGGAGATTATCGTCGATGTCCCTATCTCGTGGAATCCGACTACGACGACTGAAATATTGCTGTGCGGAATGGAGGTCATCTCGGGCACCTCGCTGGGCACGGTCCATATTCGACAGCGAGTCGTCGTCGGATTCAGAAAGAGTCGGAGATGGAATGTCAGAAGTAAACGCTGAGTGATAATGATGTGACAGATGTGGCGGTAAATGAGTGGGTCCCGCAAAACGTCCCGGAGTATCGACCCCTGAGCGTAACCCGGATTTTGAGCGCGATCTCGATCTCGCTGAACCAGAGAATCTGGTAGCGAGACCTTGTGAGAGGGCCATCTCGAGTTCAGTGTTGGTTTGCAATGCTACCTCCCGTGCTTTGGTCACGTGCGTAAATTCGACTGTGTTTTGCTTATCCCCGTCGTGGTTCCCGGTATTTTGCTCGTTGTTCGGAGTGTCTGTCGAGACGTCGTCGATATCAAACTTGTCATCGTCCTGCGCGATTTCCTCGTCACTTTCCTCCGCTTCTTCAAGGGATTCAGATGCAAGTGACCCATCTGCAAAGGAATTGAGACCCGCTCTCCGCGGGCGACTCGTTTTCATTGGACCTTCTTCCACGACAACGAATGATCTTTGTCTCTGGCGTTCGTTCCACTTCAGGGTGCGAGAAATCGAGTGGAACCAGTCAGTCGACTGCTTGTCCGCGCATACTGTGGGAAAAGGGTATTTGGAGGCGGTAATCTTGATATGGTCGCCCTCTGTTCCCGAGATTTAGCATGGGAAGCGGTATCGTGCTGAAAGTCGACTTACGCTTTAGTTCTACTCGTCCGCGGCCGTCGAACGAAGCCCATGCTGTGCTGCGAGAGTTGTATGGGACGCAAATCCTGAGCTCCATGCTATCGGGAAGGAGCATGGGACGAAAGGAGAGTGTGTGGGGGCAAATGGGACTAATAAGGATGGCTGGGATCTCCGGGTGGACAAGAGAACCGCCGGCGGAAAGCTTTCGCATGGTTAGTATTCCCATATGGAATGACCACAGAACCAATCTCACCGAATACGCTGTGGACCCGGTGGGTGTAGCTACGCACAGCCCGTCCGCTTGCACGGTGGTCATGTGATGCTCATCCCCTGTTGCCAAGCGGGTCAAAATGAGACGAAGGGGAAGAAAATCTACACGTACCAAAAAGTTCCAACAAACTGACGTAGGGACTCGGTCCTCGATCTACGACGAGGTCATTCAAGACTTCGAACGTCTCCACAGGGCGAGTGGTAAAACACATAATTTCCTTGTCCTTGGGGCATTTACCACCATCGGGTAAGACCCCACCTGACCAACCACCCTCGAGCGCCTCCCAGCCACCCTTCTTGAGATCTTTCATCATGATCTCGCCAGTCTCACCCTTCTTGACTGCTTTTCTACACTTCCCCTTGTCGAACACAGCACGGTATACGGTGCAGGTAAATCGCATACGAAGGTTTACACGGATACCTGCATCAAGAGCAGAATCTACCACCGCCTGGTGATCTGCAAAGTCGAAGATCGTGAGGAAACCTAGAGAACCGAGTGCAAATGGGAGGACTGGTGGAACAATGCGCTGAAATAGCCACGAAGTGAAAAGCACTGTTCCATCTCCGCCCAGCTGTGGAGCTATTAGGACTCGGAAACAAGTTAGAACACAAAAACTGACAGTGATGACAAAATGAAAGAGGTGTGGACTGCGACTACACATTTCCCTGGTCCAATACCGGAGTTGCCCCTCCTGTTGCATGTGAGAGTCATCTTGAGACGTGAATGATGACATTGACGACAGCGAATTATTACTCGACCTCCTGCTAGGAAGTGGTTCAAATAGCTCGGGGTGGTCACGTTTTATACCAGTAGCATCGAAGCGCCTCGAGTGTTGTAGTTGATGGTCAACATAACTGCACAAATAGATCAGGGCATGACGACGGCTACTGAAAATGTTACTCACACAATGAGCCCACGATGGCCGTGGCGCGGTTTGAGCATGAGGTAAAGCGCAAGCTCTCTGGTTAACTTGATAAGCCTGTTGTCTCGGGCTTTGGTGACGATAAGGACACTTTGAATGTTTGCTTGTATCCGAGCACGGCCTGTAAGGAATGAGCGGAAAATATGGTGCCGAGTACAGAACGACTTGCCTAGCTGTTTGCTCATCTCTCGAACACCAACGGCAGTCTCAGCAAGTTGCTTCGTCAAACTACGACCGTGGGGGTCATCGTCGTCCTCGCTACCGGACAACATGCGACTGGCATTATCTTGGCATGGAAGCCCTACTGGCGTGGAGGTAGCTTGATCGCCCTGATGGCGGAATCGTTGTCGTTGTTGAAGGGACCTAGCTACACCGACGTCGCTGCCGAGAATTTCGGTTCCCCTCCCGTGTAGCCAGTCCTGAAGGGATGCACCCTTGTCAAGGTTGGAGTGCACGAAGCACGGGGATTTGGTGGGTAGAAAGGAGGGATCCATAGAGGGTATCGAGTTGAAACTGGAGGGAGAACTTGAAATGGAGACTGGTGTTGGGCTGCCGTCGAGTTGATGCGTAATGGCTTCGGCTATCGTCGGTGATGTGGCGATTGCATGACCTTCCCGAGTAACCTTTTTAGTACCATCCGCATCCGCAGGTGACCGCTCGACTACGATGTCATAGTCCCAGGTGATGTCCGTTTTCAAGGAAGTCAGGGACGGGACCATCGATGGTCTGCTACCTCGTCTGGATAGCGAGGGCCGAATGACGCTCTCTGTTGGCAGGGAGTTCATATTTGTGTTGAGGTCCATGGCATTCGAGTTCGTTCGGGATATGGTCGGCGAGGTGGGCGGAGTGCTATAAATCTCCAATTCTAAATCATCCTTTTCAGGCGCGAACATATCTCAAGGCTTCCTTTCCGATAGATTGGTGGGAGCGGCGAGAAGGCTTCGGAGTGTCAGGCTTGTGCTGGACTATTCCCGGTAGGCCTTTTAACAGCTCCCATCACCTTGGGAGGTTACCCGGCTTTATATTTCACTCCCCTCGAAGCTCAGTCACCCAGGCGACATGCCGGGATATGGATTTTTGGAAGTAAGCGGTGTACATGTAACTTGGTCAGTGATGCTGATCGGACACCGTATCCAAGCCTCGCGTTTTCTCATCACGATCACGCCGAACATGATGTCCGCCTGGATATCTTCACGCCATCCCATGATTCACTTCTCACAGGGGCTTCATGGTCCCGTACTTCTCACATTTGCCAAACACCTTAAAGGAGCTCTTCCGCAGTACCGCGGTTCCATTCCTGCCAGTGTTGAGACCTGCAGACCCACCGCAGCGCCTTCTTCGATCAGCGGTGGTGGAGACCCAATTACGCTGAATGATCTCATCCGGCAACGCAGCAAGCCCACAGCCCAATACCCTTGTCATAGGGTCCACCTCCTTCATCTTTCTGTCCACCACTGGTGCAGTGCAGCGCTGTTGTTATTCATGATTTCCCTGCCGTCCCGACGTATACGTACGTCCTGCCATTTAAGCGGTGCACATAATCAGAGCTAATGCTATGCATATCCCCTTACGGGACTGTGAATGGCCTGAAAGCTTGCCAATTTGTATCGCGCCGTGGCGTGGTCATTTTGCCCGCAAACGGCGCGTGTTTCCATACTCATGCGAGAAGCGAGCCATTCGAAAAGTGGGTCGACCGGCGCCGCACCGTGGTTATCGAACTGAGTTAAGTAGCACTTCGATTTGCCTACTGGTCAATGCCCCTGAGTTGATGTACACACGCTTCCAACTTAGTTCTTTCCCCTTTTGTGTTCATGACGAAGCGGGTCATCGCCATGCCCATCTCCAAGGAAGACAAAATCTGACCGTCGTATGATATAATTTTTTTTTCTTCCAAACGACATCACAGCCCATCCCCACTGCCTTTCACACATCCAGGTCGATCACTACTTCACTCAACAACCCTCCATTCCTCAGAAGAAGACCGTGTCCCGCAACACGAACCTCTCGAGCTCTCTGTAATCCAATCTATCTTTTGCAACCGCCCAAAGCCACACATCCAACTCTGGAAGAGTAATATCCTTGACCCATTTTTGACCATCCGGGAGATTGGTTTCGTCTAGTCGGTGTGCGTATCCCATGATTTTCTCACAAGCATCTACGGCAGCGGCGCGCAAAATATATGCCTGGTCCGAAGTGAGAACAGGTCCTTCTTTGGGTGGTGCCGTCTTTGGCTTCGTTCCTGAAGCCACAGCAGGGCCTATCCTTAGCGTGTCCCTGGGAACTTCCAGGAGCGTGGTCACATTGGTATCATTCGCGGCATCGGGGAAGGTACTCCGCAACGCAACATCCTTTGTCCCCGAGAGGTCGAGAACTCCCAGATGAATAAGCAGAGAAGGAATGACGTTATCTGTGAACACTGGCACATTTGTGGTGTCTGGCAGCGGGAACGGTGGTGGGGAAGAAGATCCAAAGCGCAGGGTTACTCCATGGATAAGGAACAGTGCCTTCTTGAAACAATACACGGCTGTTTGCGATCGAACTGAGAACCACTGTCCTAGAGACAAAGATGAAAAACTGACGGATTCCGTCCACAACCGACATGTCTCGAAATGCAGGAAAAGCGGATACGAGCTGTAAAAAAATACTGTTGATGACGGTTCACTCGATTTGACAGGTGTGAGGGACCCACATCTTTGAGAACGTCATCCACAGTCACGTTGCCTCCCCCGGGGCGTTTGGATGTTAGGCTTCGTAAGACAAATGACCCCAGGTTTGGCATACCAGATTGCTCCAATATATCGCCCGTCTCGTTCAACGTGGTACTGATTAATTTAATCAGGTCATACACCGGTCCGCCGAGCTCTCCAACAGTCACTCCAGGTAGCGTTTCATGAGGTCGCTCCACGTAGGTTTTGACAGACATAAGTTCTGCCACCTGTTGCGATGTAGCTGTCTTCATGCCCTTGGCGGAGAGCAAATCATCTTGACCAGTAACGGAAGACAAGTACATGCCAAACGCGAGTGCCCTTATGTTGTCCCATGCACCGCGACCAGTTTGCTCGTGGAGAGGTACACGATAGCCCGAGGCGAAATTAAGGAGACAAAGCACAGAGAGGAAATTTAGCTCGGATAGTACCGAAGGAAATTTAAGTGGGAAATGGAGCCCGTGGTTCCTCGAGACACGCTTGAACGTATGGAGGAACGAGGGAGAGAACAACAAACGTTTCACAGCATCGTCTGTTACCTAGGATTGGAAGTTTGGTGAGAGGATACGTTATGTTCATAATGATTCATGAAATGGGTTTTTGATACACGTGAATGATTTGACACTACTGTGTACTAGTATATCGCGACTCACCCGGATATTTTGCGCTTCTCGAAGTTCTCTGCAAGACTCTCTGATTGCATCAACGCAACTGCTCGGAAGAGATGGTGTCTGAAAATTCCAAACGGTGGTCATAGGAGTCGTAGTAGCCCAAATGTTGTGAATGTCCTGAACTCCTTGCAAGTTAATGGTGAGAGCGAGCCGGAGAGACGAGATCTAATCAATCTTGGTACGGCAACTTACACGTGATCGGTAAAAAATTAACTGGCTTCCGCACTTGCAACTTGTTGCATACTTCAATTACGGTCAAGTTGGTCCTAGGTACTGCGTGACACGCATAGCGCTGCTTCAATATATACTAGTGGGAGACTGCGAGTTTCTAGTCACCACCAGTAATATGAACCGCTTGTTCCAATGCTCAAGGAGTTCCAGAATCCTTGTTTCCGTCCGTCCCTTCCATTCGAGCGTTCCATTCCGAGTCAGTGAAGGTCGGTATTCTATTCCTGATCATGAAAAACTTTGGCAAGTCGGTGTTAATGTGTTTTTCAGAAATCCGGGAACAGCTCCTCACAGGAGTGAAGCAGGCTATGAAGGTACTTGCTCAGTTCCTTGTTCTTTTGTATCCTCGCGATTCATTCTGGCAACTCATACGCAAGTAGAACAAGGACCAAGTCTCATCCATGACTCTGAGGTCAATTCTCTCCGAAGTGTACAACCTGGACAAGTCATCTAGCTCCAAGGTTTCGTCATCCGTGATCGTCGGTGTCCTGCGCAAAGCGGTCCTCCGGCGTGTTCGTTTCATTTAATTTTGCTCGGGAACGCCGTTCACAATACTCTTATAGACTGATTCTGCTTCTCAATTCATGAAGGGCGACCGACCCGACCTTGCAGAAAAGGAAGTTCGAGAAGCAGAAATTATATCTGCATTCCTGCCTGCCATGGTCTCGGAAGCGGAGATAGACAGGGCACTCAAGGAGGTAGCGGCAAGTTGTCCTCGGGACGGTAATCCGAAGAAAGTTCTTGGATTAATATTCAAATCGTTTTATTCCAAGGTCGACAAAGCAAATGTGGATCCAGAGCTGGTAAAAAGCAGAGCCGAGGCGCTGTTGAATCTTTGAATAAAACCATCATCCTTTGTTCACCATACCAATGTATAAGGTTGTTACAGGGGTCTTATACGTACTCCACTATCCACATCCATGACAATGATCCTATAGAGGCTCCTGGGGGTGTGGGCTAGTTGATGATGCAGGGTCCGAAAGTGCAGTAGGGACTGGTTGAGAGCCTCTATCCGCTGGGGAAATAATTCAATTTGGTAACGAGTGTTTTGGAATTTAAAACATACGTACACTGAACATCACTTGCGGTAGCATCCCGGGGGAGCTGGGGCGATACGATAGGCAACGGCGAGGGGAGAACGCTCCTTACCCTAACCAGGTCTTCTATACAGCAGGTGACCGTATTTGACACGCTTTGTAGGATTCGTATTCGTTCGTCAATCGCTTCCCGGGTGTTTCGATCCAGGAGCGCTAATTGCGCATCAGTTGTATGATTGGTATCCAAGGGCTGTGATTGTGGGCTGCTGGTTTTGGAGCTCACAGGGATCAAGCCAGGGCTAAGTGGGTCCATAGAAGGAACTGCAAGGGAGGATGTCTGTGAATCAGATGATGTCGGTTGTGACGCAGTGGAAACTGCGTGTCCGTCATCTAGCGGTATTAAAGACGGCACCGCCCATCCTGACGTATCGTTGGAATTGGAAGCGAGAGGACCTGTTTCAGAATGTGATGGCGAACGGGCGGAAGTAGTCGAGTGTCCACCAAAGCGCCTCAAGGCTGCGTGAGCGGCGGCTTCAGTTGGTGTTCGTGGACCATCTTGAAATCGTGCCTGCGTTGCGGATACTTGGTCACCACTTCTAC